>JANJGN010001615.1:0-122938 GCA_026770705.1 Isurus oxyrinchus | reverse complement strand
AGCATCTGAGTGGATAATGGTCGTGAACTGGCTCAGTATCTGAGTGTATAATGGTCGTGAAATAGTTCAGTATCTGAGCGTATAATGGTCATGGACTAGCTCAGTATCTGAGTTTATAATGGTCATGGACTAGCTCAATATCTGAGTGTATAATGGCCATGGACTAGCTCAGTATCTGGGTGGATAATGGTGGTGAAATAGCTCAGTGTCTGAGTGTATGATGGCCATGGACTAGCTCAGTATCTGAGTGTATAATGGCCATGGGCTAGCTCAGTACCTGAGTGTATAATGGCCATGGACTAGCTCAGTATCTGAGTGGATAATGGTCATGGACTAGCACAGTATCTGAGTATATAATGGTAGTGAAATAGCTCAGTATCTGAGTGTATAATGGTCATGGACTAGCTCAGGATCTGAGTGTATAATGGTCGTGAAATAGCTCAGTATCTGAGTGTATAATGGTCATGGACTAGCTCAGTATCTGAGTGTATAATGGTCGTGAAATAGCTCAGTATCTGAGTGTATAATGGTCATGGACCAGCTCAGTATCTGAGTGGATAATGGTCATGGACTAGCTCAGTATCTGAGTGTATAATGGCCATGGACAAGCTCAGTATCTGAGTGCATAAGGGTCATAGACTAGCTCAGTATCTGAGTGTATAATGGTCATGGACTGGCTCAGTACCTGAGTGTATAATGGCCATGGACAAGCTCAGTATCTGAGTGCATAAGGGTCATAGACTAGCTCGGTATCTGAGTGTTTAATGGTCATGGACTAGCTCAGTATCTGAGTGTATAATGGTCGTGAAATAGTTCAGTATCTGAGCGTACAATGGTCATTGACTAGCTCAGTATCTGAGTGGATAATAGTCATGGACTAGCTCAGTATCTGAGTGGATAATGGTCATGGACTAGCTCAGTATCTGTGTGTATAATGGTCATTGTCTAGCTCAGTATCTGAGTGTATAATGGCATGAGCTAGTTCACTATCTGAGTGTATAATGGTCATGGACTAGCTCAGTATCTGAGTGTATAATGGTCGTGAAATAGCTAAGTATCTGAGTGTATAATGGTCATGGACTAGCTCAGTAAATGAGTGTATAATGGTCATGAACAAGCTCAGTATCTGAGTGTATAATGGTCATGGACTAGCTCAGTATCTGAGTGTATAATGGTCATGGACTAGCTCAATATCTGTGTGTATAATGGTCATGGACTAGCTCAGTATCTGAGTGTATAATGGCCATGGACTAGCTCAGTATCTGTGTGCATATGGTCATAGACTAGCTCAGTATAGAAAGGCTGTGGACTAGCTCAGTATCTGAGTGGATAATGGTCGTGAACTGGCTCAGTATCTGAGTGTATAATGGTCATGGACTAGGAGGTCAGTATCGGAGTAGATAATGGTCATGGACTAGCTCAGTATCTGAGTGTATAATGGCCATGGACTACGTCAGTATGTGAGTGTATAATGGTCGTGAAATAGCTCAGTATCTGAGTGTATAATGGTCATGGACTAGCTCAGTATCTGAGTGTATAATGGCCATGGGCTAGCTCAGTACCTGAGTGTATAATGGCCATGGACTAGCTCAGTATCTGGGTGGATAATGGTGGTGAAATAGCTCAGTGTCTGAGTGTATGATGGTCATGGACTAGCTCAGTATCTGAGTGTATAATGGCCATGGGCTAGCTCAGTACCTGAGTGTATAATGGCCATGGACTAGCTCAGTATCTGAGTGGATAATGGTCATGGACTAGCACAGTATCTGAGTATATAATGGTAGTGAAATAGCTCAGTATCTGAGTGTATAATGGTCATGGTCTAGCTCAGGATCTGAGTGTATAATGGTCGTGAAATAGCTCAGTATCTGAGTGTATAATGGTCATGGACTAGCTCAGTATCTGAGTGTATAATGGTCGTGAAATAGCTCAGTATCTGAGTGTATAATGGTCATGGACCAGCTCAGTATCTGAGTGGATAATGGTCATGGACTAGCTCAGTACCTGAGTGTATAATGGCCATGGACAAGCTCAGTGTCTGAGTGCATAAGGGTCATAGACTAGCTCAGTATCTGAGTGTATAATGGTCATGGACTGGCTCAGTATCTGAGTGTATAATGGCCATGGACAAGCTCAGTATCTGAGTGCATAAGGGTCATAGACTAGCTCGGTATCTGAGTGTATAAAGGCCTTGCACTAGCTCAGCATCTGAGTGGATAATGGTCGTGAACTGGCTCAGTACGTGAGTGTATAATGATCATGGACTAGCTCAATATCTGAGTGTATAATGGCCATGGACTATCTCAGTATCTGAGTGTATAATCGTCATGGACTAGCTCAGTATCTGAGTGTATAATGGCCATGCGCTAGCTCAGTATCTGAGTGTATAATGGTCTTGGATTAGCTCAGTATCTGAGTGTATAATGGTCATGGACTAGCTCAGTATCTGAGTGTATAGAGGTCATGGACTAACTCAATATCTGAGTGTATAATGGTCATGGACTACCTCAATATCTGAGTGTATAAACGTCATGGACTAGCTCAGTATTTGAGTGTATAATTGTCATAGACTAGCTCAGTATCTGAGTGCATAATGGTCATGGACTAGCTCAGTATCTGAGTGTACAAAGGCCGTGGTCTAGCTCAGTATCTGAGTGCATAATGGTCGTGAACTGGCTCAGTATCTGAGTGTATAATGGTCATGGACTAGCTCAGTATCTGAGTAGATAATGGTCATGGACTAGCTCAGTATCTGAGTGTATAATGGCCATGTACTACGTCAGTATCTGAGTGTATAATGGTCGTGAAATCGCTCAGTATCTGAGTATATAATGTTCATGGACTAGCTCAATATCTGCGTGTATAATGGTCATGGACGAGCTCAGTATCTGAGTGTAAAATGGTCATGGACTAGCTCAGTAACTGAGTGTATAATGGCCATGGACTAGCTCAGTATCTGAGAGTATAACGGTCATGGACTAGCTGAGTGTCCGAGTGTATACTGGTCATGGACAAGCTCAGTATCTGAGTGCATAAAGGCCGTGGACTAGCTCTGTATCTGAGTGGATAATGCTCGTGAACTGGCTCAGTATCTGAGTGTACAATGGTCATGGACTAGCTCAGTATCTGAGTGTATAATGGTCATGGACTATCTCAGTATCTGAATGTATAATGTTCATGGACTAGCTCAGTATCTGAGTGTATAATGGTCTTGGACTAGCTCAGTATCTGAGTTCATAATGACCATGGACTAGCTCAGTATCTGAGTGTATGATAGTCATGGACTACCTCAGTATCTGAGTGAAGAATGGTCATGGACTACCAGAGTATCTGAGTGTATAGGGGCCATGAATTACCTCGGTATCTGTGTGTATAATGGCCATGGACTAGCTCAATATCTGTGCAGATAATGGTTGTGATCGTGCTCAGTAGCAGAATGTATGATGGTCAGGGACTAACTCAGTAACTGAGTGTAAAAGGGCCATGGACCAGCTCAGTATATGAGTGTAAAATGGTCATGGACTAGCTCAGTATCTGAGTGGATAATGGTCGTGAACTGGCTCAGTATCTGAGTGTATAATGGTCATGGACTAGCTCAGTATCTGAGTGTATAATGGTCATGGACGAGCTCAGTATCTGAGTTTATAATGGTCATGGACTAGCTCAATATCTGAGGGTATATTGGCCATGGACTAGCTCAGTACCTGAGTGCATAATGGTCATAGACTAGCTCAGTATCTGAGTGTAGAAAGGCCGTGGACTAGCACAGTACCTGAGTGCATAATGGTCATGGACTAGCTCAGTATCTGAGTGTTTAATGGTCATGGACCAGCTCAGTATCTGAGTGTATAATGGTCGTGAAATAGTTCAGTATCTGAGCGTACAATGGTCATTGACTAGCTCAGTATCTGAGTGGATAATAGTCATTGTCTAGCTCAGTGTCTGAGTGGATAATGGTCATGGACTAGCTCAGTATCTGACTGTATAATGGTCATGGGCTAGCTCAGTATCTGAGTGTATAATGGCCATGAGCTAGTTCACTATCTGAGTGTATGATGGTCATGGACTAGCTCAGTATCTGAGTGTATAATGGTCGTGAAATAGCTCAGTATCTGAGTGTATAATGGTCATGGACTAGCTCAGTAAATGAGTGTACAATGGTCATGGACAAGCTCAGTATCTTAGTGTATAATGGTCATGGACTAGCTCAGTATCTGAGTGTATAATGGTCATGGACTAGCTCAGTAAATGAGTGTATAATGGTCGTGAAATAGCTCAGTATCTGAGTGTATAATGGTCATGGACTTGCTCAGTATCTGAGTGTGTAATGGTCATGGAATAGCTCAGCATCTGAGTGTATAATGGTCATGGACTAGCTCAGTATCTGAGTGTATAATGGTCATGGACTAGCTCAGTATCTGAGTGTATAATGGTCATGGACTAGCTCCATATCTGAGTGTTTAATGGTCATGGACTAGCTCAGTATCTGAGTGTATAATGGTCGTGAAATAGTTCAGTATCTGAGCGTACAATTGTCATTGACCAGCTCAGTATCTGAGTGTATAATGGTCATGAAATAGCTCAGTATCTGAGTGTATAATGGTCATGACTAGCTCAGTATCTGAGTGTATAATGGCCATGGGCCAATACAGAATCTGAGTGTATTATGGTCATGGACTAGCTCAGTATCTGAGTGTAGAATGGTCGTGAAATAGCTCAGTATCTGAGTGTATAATGGTCATGGAATAGATCAGCATCTGAGTGTATAATGGTCATGGACTAGCTCAGTATCTGAGTGTATAATGGTCATGGAGTAGCTCAGAATCTGAGTGTATAATGGTCATGGAATAGCTCAGCATCTGAGTGTATAATGGTCATGGACTAGCTCAGTATCTGAGTGTATAATGGCCATGGACAAGCTCAGTAGCTGAGTGCATAATGGTCATAGACTAGCTCAGTATCTGAGTGTATAAAGGCCGTGTACTAGCTCAGCATCTGAGTGGATAATGGTCGTGAACTGGCTCAGTATCTGAGGGTATAATGGTCGTGAAATAGTTCAGTATCTGAGCGTATAATGGTCATGGACTAGCTCAGTATCTGAGTGTATAATGGTCGTGAAATAGCTCAGTATCTGAGTGTATAATGGTCATGGACTAGCTCAGTATCTGAGTGTATAATGGCCATGGGCCAATTCAGAATCTGAGTGTATTATGGTCATGGACTAGATCAGTATCTGAGTGTATAATGGTCATGGACTAGCTCAGTATCTGAGTGTATAATGGTCATGGACTAGCTCAGTATCTGAGTGTATAATGGTCATGGAATATCTCAGCATCTGAGTGTATAATGGTCATGGACTAGCTCAGTATCTGAGTGTATAATGGTCATGGACAAGCTCAGTATCTGAGTGTATAATGGCCATGGACAAGCTCCATATCTGAGTGCATAATGGTCATAGCCTAGCTCAGTATCTGAGTGTATAAAGGCCGTGTACTAGCTCAGCATCTGAGTGGATAATGGTCCTCAACTGGGTCAGAATCTGAGTGTATAATGGTCATGGACTAGCTCAGTATCGGAGTAGATAATGATCATGGACTAGCTCAGTATCTGAGTGTATAGCGGCCATGGACTATGTCAGTATCTGAGTGTAAAATGGTCATGGACTAGCTCTGTATCTGAGTGTATAATGGCCATGCGCTAGTTCAGTATCTGAGTGTATAATGGTCATGGATTAGCTCAGTTTTTGAGTGTATAGCGGTCATGGACTAACTCAATATCTGAGTGTATAATTGTCATGGACTAGATCAATATCTGAGTGTATAAAGGTCATTGACTAGCTCAGTATCTGAGTGTATAATGGTCATAGACTAGCTCAGTATCTGAGTGCATAATGGTCATGGACTTGCTCAGTATCTGAGTGTATAAAGGCCGTGGACTAGCTCAGTATCTGAGTGCATAATGGTCGTGAACTGGCTCAGTATCTGAGTGTATAATGGTCATGGACTAGCTCAGTATCTGAGTGTATAATGGCCATGGACTACGTCAGTATGTGAGTGTATAATGGTCGTGAAATAGCTCAGTATCTGAGTGTGTAATGGTCATGGACTCGCTCAATATCTGAGTGTATAATGGTCATGGACTAGCTCAGTATCTGAGTGTATAATGGTCATGGACTAGCTCAGTATCTGAGTGTATAATGGTCATGGACTAGCTCAGTATCTGAGAGTATATCGGTCATGGACTAGCTGAGTATCCCAGTGTATAATTGTCATGTACTAGCTCAGTATCTGTGTGTATAAAGGCCGTGGTCTAGCTCAGGATCTGAGTGTATGATAGTCGTGGACTACCTCAGTATCTGAGTGAAGAATGGTCATGGACTATCACAGTATCTGAGTGTATAGGGGCCATGAATTACCTCGGTATCTGAGTGTATAATGGCCATGGACTAGCTCAGTATCTGAGCAGATAATGGTTGTGATCTTGCTCAGTAGCAGAATGTATGATGGTCAGGGACTTGCTCAGTAACTGAGTGTATAAGGGCCATGAACCAGCTCAGGAAATGAGTGTATAATGGTCATGGACTAGCTCAGTATCTGAGTGGATAATGGTCATGGAATATCTCAGCATCTGTGTGTATAATGGTCATGGACTAGCTCAGTATCTGAGTGCATAATGGTCATTGACTAGCTCAGTATCTGAGTGTATAATGGTCATGGACTAGCTCCATATCTGAGTGTATAATGGTCATGGACAAGCTCAGTATCTGAGTGTATAATGGCCATGGACAAGCTCCATATCTGAGTGCATAATGGTCATAGACTAGCTCAGTATCTGAGTGTATAAAGGCCGTGTACTAGCTCAGCATCTGAGTGGATAATGGTCGTCAACTGGGTCAGAATCTGAGTGTATAATGGTCATGGACTAGGTCAGTATCGGAGTAGATAATGGTCATGGACTAGCTCAGTATCTGAGTGTATAATGGCCATGTACTACGTCAGTATCTGAGTGTATAATGGTCGTGAAATCGCTCAGTATCTGAGTATATAATGTTCATGGACTAGCTCAATATCTGCGTGTATAATGGTCATGGACGAGCTCAGTATCTGAGTGTAAAATGGTCATGGACTAGCTCAGTAACTGAGTGTATAATGGCCATGGACTAGCTCAGTATCTGAGAGTATAACGGTCATGGACTAGCTGAGTGTCCGAGTGTATACTGGTCATGGACAAGCTCAGTATCTGGGTGCATAAAGGCCGTGGACTAGCTCAGTATCTGAGTGGATAATGCTCGTGAACTGGCTCAGTATCTGAGTGTACAATGGTCATGGACTAGCTCAGTATCTGAGTGTATAATGGTCATGGACTATCTCAGTATCTGAATGTATAATGGTCATGGACTAGCTCAGTATCTGAGTGTATAATGGTCTTGGACTAGCTCAGTATCTGAGTTCATAATGACCATGGACTAGCTCAGTATCTGAGTGTATGATAGTCATGGACTACCTCAGTATCTGAGTGAAGAATGGTCATGGACTACCAGAGTATCTGAGTGTATAGGGGCCATGAATTACCTCGGTATCTGTGTGTATAATGGCCATGGACTAGCTCAATATCTGTGCAGATAATGGTTGTGATCGTGCTCAGTAGCAGAATGTATGATGGTCAGGGACTAACTCAGTAACTGAGTGTAAAAGGGCCATGGACCAGCTCAGTATATGAGTGTAAAATGGTCATGGACTAGCTCAGTATCTGAGTGGATAATGGTCGTGAACTGGCTCAGTATCTGAGTGTATAATGGTCATGGACTAGCTCAGTATCTGAGTGTATAATGGTCATGGACGAGCTCAGTATCTGAGTTTATAATGGTCATGGACTAGCTCAATATCTGAGGGTACATTGGCCATGGACTAGCTCAGTACCTGAGTGCATAATGGTCATAGACTAGCTCAGTATCTGAGTGTAGAAAGGCCGTGGACTAGCACAGTACCTGAGTGCATAATGGTCATGGACTAGCTCAGTATCTGAGTGTTTAATGGTCATGGACCAGCTCAGTATCTGAGTGTATAATGGTCGTGAAATAGTTCAGTATCTGAGCGTACAATGGTCATTGACTAGCTCAGTATCTGAGTGGATAATAGTCATTGTCTAGCTCAGTGTCTGAGTGGATAATGGTCATGGACTAGCTCAGTATCTGACTTTATAATGGTCATGGGTCTAGCTCAGTATCTGAGTGTATAATGGCCATGAGCTAGTTCACTATCTGAGTGTATAATGGTCATGGACTAGCTCAGTATCTGAGTGTATAATGGTCGTGAAATAGCTCAGTATCTGAGTGTATAATGGTCATGGACTAGCTCAGTAAATGAGTGTACAATGGTCATGGACAAGCTCAGTATCTGAGTGTATAATGGTCATGGACTAGCTCAGTATCTGAGTGTATAATGGTCATGGACTAGCTCAGTAAATGAGTGTATAATGGTCGTGAAATAGCTCAGTATCTGAGTGTATAATGGTCATGGACTTGCTCAGTATCTGAGTGTGTAATGGTCATGGAATAGCTCAGCATCTGAGTGTATAATGGTCATGGACTAGCTCAGTATCTGAGTGTATAATGGTCATGGACTAGCTCAGTATCTGAGTGTATAATGGTCATGGACTAGCTCCATATCTGAGTGTTTAATGGTCATGGACTAGCTCAGTATCTGAGTGTATAATGGTCGTGAAATAGTTCAGTATCTGAGCGTACAATGGTCATTGACCAGCTCAGTATCTGAGTGTATAATGGTCATGAAATAGCTCAGTATCTGAGTGTATAATGGTCATGACTAGCTCAGTATCTGAGTGTATAATGGCCATGGGCCAATACAGAATCTGAGTGTATTATGGTCATGGACTAGCTCAGTATCTGAGTGTATAATGGTCATGGAGTAGCTCAGAATCTGAGTGTATAATGGTCATGGAATAGCTCAGCATCTGAGTGTATAATGGTCATGGACTAGCTCAGTATCTGAGTGTATAATGGCCATGGACAAGCTCAGTAGCTGAGTGCATAATGGTCATAGACTAGCTCAGTATCTGAGTGTATAAAGGCCGTGTACTAGCTCAGCATCTGAGTGGATAATGGTCGTGAACTGGCTCAGTATCTGAGGGTATAATGGTCGTGAAATAGTTCAGTATCTGAGCGTATAATGGTCATGGACTAGCTCAGTATCTGAGTGTATAATGGTCGTGAAATAGCTCAGTATCTGAGTGTATAATGGTCATGGACTAGCTCAGTATCTGAGTGTATAATGGCCATTGTCCAATTCAGAATCTGAGTGTATTATGGTCATGGACTAGATCAGTATCTGAGTGTATAATGGTCATGAAATAGCTCAGTATCTGAATGTATAATGGTCATGGACTAGCTCAGTATCTGAGTGTATAATGGTCATGGAATATCTCAGCATCTGAGTGTATAATGGTCATGGACTAGCTCAGTATCTGAGTGCATAATGGTCATGGACAAGCTCAGTATCTGAGTGTATAATGGCCATGGACAAGCTCCATATCTGAGTGCATAATGGTCATAGCCTAGCTCAGTATCTGAGTGTATAAAGGCCGTATACTAGCTCAGCATCTGAGTGGATAATGGTCCTCAACTGGGTCAGAATCTGAGTGTATAATGGTCATGGACTAGCTCAGTATCGGAGTAGATAATGATCATGGACTAGCTCAGTATCTGAGTGTATAATGGCCATGGACTATGTCAGTATCTGAGTGTAAAATGGTCATGGTCTAGCTCTGTATCTGAGTGTATAATGGCCATGCGCTAGTTCAGTATCTGAGTGTATAATGGTCATGGATTAGCTCAGTTTTTGAGTGTATAGCGGTCATGGACTAACTCAATATCTGAGTGTATAATTGTCATGGACTAGATCAATATCTGAGTGTATAAAGGTCATTGACTAGCTCAGTATCTGAGTGTATAATGGTCATAGACTAGCTCAGTATCTGAGTGCATAATGGTCATGGACTTGCTCAGTATCTGAGTGTATAAAGGCCGTGGACTAGCTCAGTATCTGAGTGCATAATGGTCGTGAACTGGCTCAGTATCTGAGTGTATAATGGTCATGGACTCGCTCAGTATCTGAGTGTATAATGGCCATGGACTACGTCAGTTTGTGAGTGTATAATGGTCGTGAAATAGCTCAGTATCTGAGTGTGTAATGGTCATGGACTCGCTCAATATCTGAGTGTATAATGGTCATGGACTAGCTCAGTATCTGAGTGTATAATGGTCGTGAAATAGCTCAGTATCTGAGTGTATAATGGTCATGGAATAGCTCAGCATCTGAGTGTATAATGGTCATGGATTAGCTCAGTATCTGAGTGTATAATGGTCATGGAGTAGCTCAGAATCTGAGTGTATAATGGTCATGGAATAGCTCAGCATCTGAGTGTATAATGGTCATGGACTAGCTCAGTATCTGAGTGTATAATGGCCATGGACAAGCTCAGTAGCTGAGTGCATAATGGTCATAGACTAGCTCAGTATCTGAGTGTATAAAGGCCGTGTACTAGCTCAGCATCTGAGTGGATAATGGTCGTGAACTGGCTCAGTATCTGAGGGTATAATGGTCGTGAAATAGTTCAGTATCTGAGCGTATAATGGTCATGGACTGGCTCAGTATCTGAGTGTATAATGGTCGTGAAATAGCTCAGTATCTGAGTGTATAATGGTCATGGACTAGCTCAGTATCTGAGTGTATAATGGCCATGGGCCAATTCAGAATCTGAGTGTATTATGGTCATGGACTAGATCAGTATCTGAGTGTATAATGGTCATGAAATAGCTCAGTATCTGAATGTATAATGGTCATGGACTAGCTCAGTATCTGAGTGTATAATGGTCATGGAATATCTCAGCATCTGAGTGTATAATGGTCATGGACTAGCTCAGTATCTGAGTGCATAATGGTCATGGACAAGCTCAGTATCTGAGTGTATAATGGCCATGGACAAGCTCCATATCTGAGTGCATAATGGTCATAGCCTAGCTCAGTATCTGAGTGTATAAAGGCCGTGTACTAGCTCAGCATCTGAGTGGATAATGGTCCTCAACTGGGTCAGAATCTGAGTTAATAATGGTCATGGACTAGCTCAGTATCGGAGTAGATAATGATCATGGACTAGCTCAGTATCTGAGTGTATAATGGCCATGGACTATGTCAGTATCTGAGTGTAAAATGGTCATGGACTAGCTCTGTATCTGAGTGTATAATGGCCATGCGCTAGTTCAGTATCTGAGTGTATAATGGTCATGGATTAGCTCAGTTTTTGAGTGTATAGCGGTCATGGACTAACTCAATATCTGAGTGTATAATTGTCATGGACTAGATCAATATCTGAGTGTATAAAGGTCATTGACTAGCTCAGTATCTGAGTGTATAATGGTCATAGACTAGCTCAGTATCTGAGTGCATAATGGTCATGGACTTGCTCAGTATCTGAGTGTATAAAGGCCGTGGACTAGCTCAGTATCTGAGTGCATAATGGTCGTGAACTGGCTCAGTATCTGAGTGTATAATGGTCATGGACTCGCTCAGTGTCTGAGTGTATAATGGCCATGGACTACGTCAGTATGTGAGTGTATAATGGTCGTGAAATAGCTCAGTATCTGAGTGTGTAATGGTCATGGACTCGCTCAATATCTGAGTGTATAATGGTCATGGACTAGCTCAGTATCTGAGTGTATAATGGTCATGGACTAGCTCAGTATCTGAGTGTATAATGGTCATGGACTAGCTCAGTATCTGAGAGTATATCGGTCATGGACTAGCTGAGTATCCCAGTGTATAATTGTCATGTACTAGCTCAGTATCTGCGTGTATAAAGGCCGTGGTCTAGCTCAGGATCTGAGTGTATGATAGTCGTGGACTACCTCAGTATCTGAGTGAAGAATGGTCATGGACTATCACAGTATCTGAGTGTATAGGGGCCATGAATTACCTCGGTATCTGAGTGTATAATGGCCATGGACTAGCTCAGTATCTGAGTAGATAATGGTTGTGATCTTGCTCAGTAGCAGAATGTATGATGGTCAGGGACTTGCTCAGTAACTGAGTGTATAAGGGCCATGAACCAGCTCAGGAAATGAGTGTATAATGGTCATGGACTAGCTCAGTATCTGAGTGGATAATGGTCATGGAATATCTCAGCATCTGTGTGTATAATGGTCATGGACTAGCTCAGTATCTGAGTGCATAATGGTCATTGACTAGCTCAGTATCTGAGTGTATAATGGTCATGGACTAGCTCCATATCTGAGTGTATAATGGTCATGGACAAGCTCAGTATCTGAGTGTATAATGGCCATGGACAAGCTCCATATCTGAGTGCATAATGGTCATAGACTAGCTCAGTATCTGAGTGTATAAAGGCCGTGTACTAGCTCAGCATCTGAGTGGATAATGGTCGTCAACTGGGTCAGAATCTGAGTGTATAATGGTCATGGACTAGGTCAGTATCGGAGTAGATAATGATCTTGGACTAGCTCAGTATCTGAGTGTATAATGGCCATGGACTATGTCAGTATCTGAGTGTAAAATGGTCATGGACTAGCTCAGTATCTGAGTGTATAATGGCCATGCGCTAGTTCAGTATCTGAGTGTATAATGGTCATGGATTAGCTCAGTATTTGAGTGTATAGCGGTCATGGACTAACTCAATATCTGAGTGTATAATGGTCATGGACTAGCTCAATCTCTGAGTGTATAAAGGTCATTGACTAGCTCAGTATCTGAGTGTATAATGGTCATAGACTAGCTCAGTATCTGAGTGCATAATGGTCATGGACTTGCTCAGTATCTGAGTATATAAAGGCCGTGGACTAGCTCAGTATCTGAGTGCATAATGGTCGTGAACTGGCTCAGTATCTGAGTGTATAATGGTCATGGACTAGCTCAGTATCTGAGTAGATAATGGTCATGGACTAGCTCAGTATCTGAGTGTATAATGGCCATGGACTACGTCAGTATGTGAGTGTATAATGGTCGTGAAATAGCTCAGTATCTGAGTGTATAATGGTCATGGACTAGCTCAATATCTGAGTGTATAATGGTCATGGACTAGCTCAGTATCTGAGTGTATAATGGTCATGGACTGGCTCAGTATCTGAGTGTATAATGGTCATGGACTAGCTCAGTATCTGAGAGTATATCGGTCATGGACTAGCTGAGTATCCCAGTGTATAATTGTCATGGACTAGCTCAGTATCTGTGTGTATAAAGGCCGTGGTCTAGCTCAGGATCTGAGTGTATGATAGTCGTGGACTACCTCAGTATCTGAGTGAAGAATGGTCATGGACTATCACAGTATCTGAGTGTATAGGGGCCATGAATTACCTCGGTATCTGAGTGTATAATGGCCATGGACTAGCTCAGTATCTGAGCAGATAATGGTTGTGATCTTGCTCAGTAGCAGAATGTATGATGGTCAGGGACTTGCTCAGTAACTGAGTGTATACGGGCCATGAACCAGCTCAGGAAATGAGTGTATAATGGTCATGGACTAGCTCAGTATCTGAGTGGATAATGGTCATGGAATATCTCAGCATCTGAGTGTATAATGGTCATGGACTAGCTCAGTATCTGAGTGCATAATGGTCATTGACTAGCTCAGTATCTGAGTGTATAATGGTCATGGACTAGCTCCATATCTGAGTGTATAATGGTCATGGACAAGCTCAGTATCTGAGTGTATAATGGTCTTGGATTAGCTCAGTATTTGAGTGTATAGCGGTCATGGACTAACTCAATATCTGAGTGTATAATGGTCATGGACTAGCTCAATCTCTGAGTGTATAAAGGTCATTGACTAGCTCAGTATCTGAGTGCATAATGGTCATTGACTAGCTCAGTATCTGAGTGTATAATGGTCATGGACTAGCTCCATATCTGAGTGTATAATGGTCATGGACAAGCTCAGTATCTGAGTGTATAATGGCCATGGACAAGCTCCATATCTGAGTGCATAATGGTCATAGACTAGCTCAGTATCTGAGTGTATAAAGGCCGTGTACTAGCTCAGCATCTGAGTGGATAATGGTCGTCAACTGGGTCAGAATCTGAGTGTATAATGGTCATGGATTAGGTCAGTATTGGAGTAGATAATGATCTTGGACTAGCTCAGTATCTGAGTGTATAATGGCCATGGACTATGTCAGTATCTGAGTGTAAAATGGTCATGGACTAGCTCAGTATCTGAGTGTATAATGGCCATGCGCTAGTTCAGTATCTGAGTGTATAATGGTCATGGATTAGCTCAGTTTTTGAGTGTATAGCGGTCATGGACTAACTCAATATCTGAGTGTATAATTGTCATGGACTAGCTCAATATCTTAGTGTATAAGGTCATTGACTAGCTCATTATCTGAGTGTATAATGGTCATAGACTAGCTCAGTATCTGAGTGCATAATGGTCATGGACTTGCTCAGTATCTGAGTGTATAAAGGCCGTGGACTAGCTCAGTATCTGAGTGCATAATGGTCGTGGACTGGCTCAGTATCTGAGTGTATAATGGTCATGGACTAGCTCAGTATCTGAGTAGATAATGGTCATGGACTAGCTCAGTATCTGAGTGTATAATGGCCATGGACTACGTCAGTATGTGAGTGTATAATGGTCGTGAAATAGCTCAGTATCTGAGTGTATAATGGTCATGGACTAGCTCAATATCTGAGTGTATAATGGTCATGGACTAGCTCAGTATCTGAGTGTATAATGGTCATGGATTAGCTCAGTATCTGAGTGTATAATGGTCATGGACTAGCTCTGTATCTGTGTGTATAAAGGCCGTGGTCTAGCTCAGGATCTGAGTGTATGATAGTCGTGGACTACCTCAGTATCTGAGTGAAGAATGGTCATGGACTATCACAGTATCTGAGTGTATAGGGGCCATGAATTACCTCGGTATCTGAGTGTATAATGGCCATGGACTAGCTCAGTATCTGAGCAGATAATGGTTGTGATCTTGCTCAGTAGCAGAATGTATGATGGTCAGGGACTTGCTCAGTAACTGAGTGTATAAGGGCCATGAACCAGCTCAGGAAATGAGTGTATAATGGTCATGGACTAGCTCAGTATCTGAGTGGATAATGGTCATGGAATATCTCAGCATCTGAGTGTATAATGGTCATGGACTAGCTCAGTATCTGAGTGCATAATGGTCATTGACTAGCTCAGTATCTGAGTGTATAATGGTCATGGACTAGCTCCATATCTGAGTGTATAATGGTCATGGACAAGCTCAGTATCTGAGTGTATAATGGCCATGGACAAGCTCCATATCTGAGTGCATAATGGTCATAGACTAGCTCAGTATCTGAGTGTATAAAGGCCGTGTACTAGCTCAGCATCTGAGTGGATAATGGTCGTCAACTGGGTCAGAATCTGAGTGTATAATGGTCATGGACTAGGTCAGTATCGGAGTAGATAATGATCATGGACTAGCTCAGTATCTGAGTGTGTAATGGCCATGCGCTAGTTCAGTATCTGAGTGTATAATGGTCTTGGATTAGCTCAGTATTTGAGTGTATAGCGGTCATGGACTAACTCAATATCTGAGTGTATAATGGTCATGGACTAGCTCAATCTCTGAGTGTATAAAGGTCATTGACTAGCTCAGTATCTGAGTGCATAATGGTCATTGACTAGCTCAGTATCTGAGTGCATAATGGTCATGGACTTGCTCAGTATCTGAGTATATAAAGGCCGTGGACTAGCTCAGTATCTGAGTGCATAATGGTCGTGAACTGGCTCAGTATCTGAGTGTATAATGGTCATGGACTAGCTCAGTATCTGAGTAGATAATGGTCATGGACTAGCTCAGTATCTGAGTGTATAATGGCCATGGACTACGTCAGTATGTGAGTGTATAATGGTCGTGAAATAGCTCAGTATCTGAGTGTATAATGGTCATGGACTAGCTCAATATCTGAGTGTATAATGGTCATGGACTAGCTCAGTATCTGAGTGTATAATGGTCATGGACTAGCTCAGTATCTGAGTGTATAATGGTCATGGACTAGCTCAGTATCTGAGAGTATATCGGTCATGGACTAGCTGAGTATCCCAGTGTATAATTGTCATGGACTAGCTCAGTATCTGTGTGTATAAAGGCCGTGGTCTAGCTCAGGATCTGAGTGTATGATAGTCGTGGACTACCTCAGTATCTGAGTGAAGAATGGTCATGGACTATCACAGTATCTGAGTGTATAGGGGCCATGTATTACCTCGGTATCTGAGTGTATAATGGCCATGGACTAGCTCAGTATCTGAGCAGATAATGGTTGTGATCTTGCTCAGTAGCAGAATGTATGATGGTCAGGGACTTGCTCAGTAACTGAGTGTATAAGGGCCATGAACCAGCTCAGGAAATGAGTGTATAATGGTCATGGACTAGCTCAGTATCTGAGTGGATAATGGTCATGGAATATCTCAGCATCTGAGTGTATAATGGTCATGGACTAGCTCAGTATCTGAGTGCATAATGGTCATTGACTAGCTCAGTATCTGAGTGTATAATGGTCATGGACTAGCTCCATATCTGAGTGTATAATGGTCATGGACAAGCTCAGTATCTGAGTGTATAATGGCCATGGACAAGCTCCATATCTGAGTGCATAATGGTCATAGACTAGCTCAGTATCTGAGTGTATAAAGGCCGTGTACTAGCTCAGCATCTGAGTGGATAATGGTCGTCAACTGGGTCAGAATCTGAGTGTATAATGGTCATGGACTAGGTCAGTATCGGAGTAGATAATGATCATGGACTAGCTCAGTATCTGAGTGTATAATGGCCATGCGCTAGTTCAGTATCTGAGTGTATAATGGTCTTGGATTAGCTCAGTATTTGAGTGTATAGCGGTCATGGACTAACTCAATATCTGAGTGTATAATGGTCATGGACTAGCTCAATCTCTGAGTGTATAAAGGTCATTGACTAGCTCAGTATCTGAGTGCATAATGGTCATTGACTAGCTCAGTATCTGAGTGTATAATGGTCATGGACTAGCTCCATATCTGAGTGTATAATGGTCATGGACAAGCTCAGTATCTGAGTGTATAATGGCCATGGACAAGCTCCATATCTGAGTGCATAATGGTCATAGACTAGCTCAGTATCTGAGTGTATAAAGGCCGTGTACTAGCTCAGCATCTGAGTGGATAATGGTCGTCAACTGGGTCAGAATCTGAGTGTATAATGGTCATGGACTAGGTCAGTATTGGAGTAGATAATGATCTTGGACTAGCTCAGTATCTGAGTGTATAATGGCCATGGACTATGTCAGTATCTGAGTGTAAAATGGTCATGGACTAGCTCAGTATCTGAGTGTATAATGGCCATGCGCTAGTTCAGTATCTGAGTGTATAATGGTCATGGATTAGCTCAGTATTTGAGTGTATAGCGGTCATGGACTAACTCAATATCTGAGTGTATAATTGTCATTGACTAGCTCAATATCTTAGTGTATAAAGGTCATTGACTAGCTCATTATCTGAGTGTATAATGGTCATAGACTAGGTCAGTATCTGAGTGCATAATGGTCATGGACTTGCTCAGTATCTGAGTGTATAAAGGCCGTGGACTAGCTCAGTATCTGAGTGCATAATGGTCGTGGACTGGCTCAGTATCTGAGTGTATAATGGTCATGGACTAGCTCAGTATCTGAGTAGATAATGGTCATGGACTAGCTCAGTATCTGAGTGTATAATGGCCATGGACTACGTCAGTATGTGAGTGTATAATGGTCGTGAAATAGCTCAGTATCTGAGTGTATAATGGTCATGGACTAGCTCAATATCTGAGTGTATAATGGTCATGGACTAGCTCAGTATCTGAGTGTATAATGGTCATGGATTAGCTCAGTATCTGAGTGTATAATGGTCATGGACTAGCTCAGTATCTGTGTGTATAAAGGCCGTGGTCTAGCTCAGGATCTGAGTGTATGATAGTCGTGGACTACCTCAGTATCTGAGTGAAGAATGGTCATGGACTATCACAGTATCTGAGTGTATAGGGGCCATGAATTACCTCGGTATCTGAGTGTATAATGGCCATGGACTAGCTCAGTATCTGAGCAGATAATGGTTGTGATCTTGCTCAGTAGCAGAATGTATGATGGTCAGGGACTTGCTCAGTAACTGAGTGTAAAAGGGCCATGAACCAGCTCAGGAAATGAGTGTATAATGGTCATGGACTAGCTCAGTATCTGAGTGCATAATGGTCATTGACTAGCTCAGTATCTGAGTGTATAATGGTCATGGACAAGCTCAGTATCTGAGTGTATAATGGCCATGGACAAGCTCCATATCTGAGTGCATAATGGTCATAGACTAGCTCAGTATCTGAGTGTATAAAGGCCGTGTACTAGCTCAGCATCTGAGTGGATAATGGTCGTCAACTGGGTCAGAATCTGAGTGTATAATGGTCATGGACTAGGTCAGTATCGGAGTAGATAATGATCATGGACTAGCTCAGTATCTGAGTGTATAATGGCCATGCGCTAGTTCAGTGTCTGAGTGTATAATGGTCTTGGATTAGCTCAGTATTTGAGTGTATAGCGGTCATGGACTAACTCAATATCTGAGTGTATAATGGTCATGGACTAGCGCAATCTCTGAGTGTATAAAGGTCATTGACTAGCTCAGTATCTGAGTGCATAATGGTCATTGACTAGCTCAGTATCTGAGTGTATAATGGTCATGGACTAGCTCCATATCTGAGTGTATAATGGTCATGGACAAGCTCAGTATCTGAGTGTATAATGGCCATGGACAAGCTCCATATCTGAGTGCATAATGGTCATAGACTAGCTCAGTATCTGAGTGTATAAAGGCCGTGTACTAGCTCAGCATCTGAGTGGATAATGGTCGTCAACTGGGTCAGGATCTGAGTGTATAATGGTCATGGACTAGGTCAGTATTGGAGTAGATAATGATCTTGGACTAGCTCAGTATCTGAGTGTATAATGGCCATGGACTATGTCAGTATCTGAGTGTCAAATGGTCATGGACTAGCTCAGTATCTGAGTGTATAATGGCCATGCGCTAGTTCAGTATCTGAGTGTATAATGGTCATGGATTAGCTCAGTATTTGAGTGTATAGCGGTCATGGACTAACTCAATATCTGAGTGTATAATTGTCATTGACTAGCTCAATATCTTAGTGTATAAAGGTCATTGACTAGCTCATTATCTGAGTGTATAATGGTCATAGACTAGCTCAGTATCTGAGTGCATAATGGTCATGGACTTGCTCAGTATCTGAGTGTATAAAGGCCGTGGACTAGCTCAGTATCTGAGTGCATAATGGTCGTGGACTGGCTCAGTATCTGAGTGTATAATGGTCATGGACTAGCTCAGTATCTGAGTAGATAATGGTCATGGACTAGCTCAGTATCTGAGTGTTTAATGGCCATGGACTACGTCAGTATGTGAGTGTATAATGGTCGTGAAATAGCTCAGTATCTGAGTGTATAATGGTCATGGACTAGCTCAATATCTGAGTGTATAATGGTCATGGACTAGCTCAGTATCTGAGTGTATAATGGTCATGGATTCGCTCAGTATCTGAGTGTATAATGGTCATGGACTAGCTCAGTATCTGTGTGTATAAAGGCCGTGGTCTAGCTCAGGATCTGAGTGTATGATAGTCGTGGACTACCTCAGTATCTGAGTGAAGAATGGTCATGGACTATCACAGTATCTGAGTGTATAGGGGCCATGAATTACCTCGGTATATGAGTGTATAATGGCCATGGACTAGCTCAGTATCTGAGCAGATAATGGTTGTGATCTTGCTCAGTAGCAGAATGTATGATGGTCAGGGACCTGCTCAGTAACTGAGTGTAAAAGGGCCATGAACCAGCTCAGGAAATGAGTGTATAATGGTCATGGACTAGCTCAGTATCTGAGTGCATAATGGTCATTGACTAGCTCAGTATCTGAGTGTATAATGGTCATGGACTAGCTCCATATCTGAGTGTATAATGGTCATGGACAAGCTCAGTATCTGAGTGTATAATGGCCATGGACAAGCTCCATATCTGAGTGCATAATGGTCATAGACTAGCTCAGTATCTGAGTGTATAAAGGCCGTGTACTAGCTCAGCATCTGAGTGGATAATGGTCGTCAACTGGGTCAGAATCTGAGTGTATAATGGTCATGGACTAGGTCAGTATCGGAGTAGATAATGATCTTGGACTAGCTCAGTATCTGAGTGTATAATGGCCATGGACTATGTCAGTATCTGAGTGTAAAATGGTCATGGACTAGCTCAGTATCTGAGTGTATAATGGCCATCCGCTAGTTCAGTATCTGAGTGTATAATGGTCATGGATTAGCTCAGTATTTGAGTGTATAGCGGTCATGGACTTACTCAATATCTGAGTGTATAATGGTCATGGACTAGCTCAATCTCTGAGTGTATAAAGGTCATTGACTAGCTCAGTATCTGAGTGTATAATGGTCATAGACTAGCTCAGTATCTGAGTGCATAATGGTCATGGACTTGCTCAGTATCTGAGTATATAAAGGCCGTGGACTAGCTCAGTATCTGAGTGCATAATGGTCGTGAACTGGCTCAGTATCTGAGTGTATAATGGTCATGGACTAGCTCAGTATCTGAGTAGATAATGGTCATGGACTAGCTCAGTATCTGAGTGTATAATGGCCATGGACTACGTCAGTATGTGAGTGTATAATGGTCGTGAAATAGCTCAGTATCTGAGTGTATAATGGTCATGGACTAGCTCAATATCTGAGTGTATAATGGTCATGGACTAGCTCAGTATCTGAGTGTATAATGGTCATGGACTAGCTCAGTATCTGAGTGTATAATGGTCATGGACTAGCTCAGTATCTGAGAGTATATCGGTCATGGACTAGCTGAGTATCCCAGTGTATAATTGTCATGGACTAGCTCAGTATCTGTGTGTATAAAGGCCGTGGTCTAGCTCAGGATCTGAGTGTATGATAGTCGTGGACTACCTCAGTATCTGAGTGAAGAATGGTCATGGACTATCACAGTATCTGAGTGTATAGGGGCCATGAATTACCTCGGTATCTGAGTGTATAATGGCCATGGACTAGCTCAGTATCTGAGCAGATAATGGTTGTGATCTTGCTCAGTAGCAGAATGTATGATGGTCAGGGACTTGCTCAGTAACTGAGTGTATAAGGGCCATGAACCAGCTCAGGAAATGAGTGTATAATGGTCATGGACTAGCTCAGTATCTGAGTGGATAATGGTCATGGAATATCTCAGCATCTGAGTGTATAATGGTCATGGACTAGCTCAGTATCTGAGTGCATAATGGTCATTGACTAGCTCAGTATCTGAGTGTATAATGGTCATGGACTAGCTCCATATCTGAGTGTATAATGGTCATGGACAAGCTCAGTATCTGAGTGTATAATGGCCATGGACAAGCTCCATATCTGAGTGCATAATGGTCATAGACTAGCTCAGTATCTGAGTGTATAAAGGCCGTGTACTAGCTCAGCATCTGAGTGGATAATGGTCGTCAACTGGGTCAGAATCTGAGTGTATAATGGTCATGGACTAGGTCAGTATCGGAGTAGATAATGATCATGGACTAGCTCAGTATCTGAGTGTATAATGGCCATGCGCTAGTTCAGTATCTGAGTGTATAATGTTCTTGGATTAGCTCAGTATTTGAGTGTATAGCGGTCATGGACTAACTCAATATCTGAGTGTATAATGGTCATGGACTAGCTCAATCTCTGAGTGTATAAAGGTCATTGACTAGCTCAGTATCTGAGTGCATAATGGTCATTGACTAGCTCAGTATCTGAGTGTATAATGGTCATGGACTAGCTCCATATCTGAGTGTATAATGGTCATGGACAAGCTCAGTATCTGAGTGTATAATGGCCATGGACAAGCTCCATATCTGAGTGCATAATGGTCATAGACTAGCTCAGTATCTGAGTGTATAAAGGCCGTGTACTAGCTCAGCATCTGAGTGGATAATGGTCGTCAACTGGGTCAGAATCTGAGTGTATAATGGTCATGGACTAGGTCAGTATTGGAGTAGATAATGATCTTGGACTAGCTCAGTATCTGAGTGTATAATGGCCATGGACTATGTCAGTATCTGAGTGTAAAATGGTCATGGACTAGCTCAGAATCTGAGTGTATAATGGCCATGCGCTAGTTCAGTATCTGAGTGTATAATGGTCATGGATTAGCTCAGTATTTGAGTGTATAGCGGTCATGGACTAACTCAATATCTGAGTGTATAATGGTCATGGACTACGTCAGTATGTGAGTGTATAATGGTCGTGAAATAGCTCAGTATCTGAGTGTATAATGGTCATGGACTAGCTCAATATCTGAGTGTATAATGGTCATGGACTAGCTCAGTATCTGAGTGTATAATGGCCATGGACTACGTCAGTATGTGAGTGTATAATGGTCGTGAAATGGCTCAGTATCTGAGTGTATAATGGTCATGGACTAGCTCAATATCTGAGTGTATAATGGTCATGGACTAGCTCAGTATCTGAGTGTGTAATGGTCATGGACTAGCTCAGTATCTGAGTGTATAATGGTCATGGACTAGCTCAGTATCTGAAAGTATATCGGTCATGGACTAGCTGAATATCCCAGTGTATAATTGTCATGGACTAGCTCAGTATCTGTGTGTATAAAGGCCGTGGTCTACCTCAGGATCTGAGTGTATGATAGTCGTGGACTACCTCAGTATCTGAGTGAAGAATGGTCATGGACTATCACAGTATCTGAGTGTATAGGGGCCATGAATTACCTCGGTATCTGAGTGTATAATGGCCATGGACTAGCTCAGTATCTGAGCAGATAATGGTTGTGATCTTGCTCAGTAGCAGAATGTATGATGGTCAGGGACTTGCTCAGTAACTGAGTGTATAAGGGCCATGAACCAGCTCAGGAAATGAGTGTATAATGGTCATGGACTAGCTCAGTATCTGAGTGGATAATGGTCATGGAATATCTCAGCATCTGAGTGTATAATGGTCATGGACTAGCTCAGTATCTGAGTGCATAATGGTCATTGACTAGCTCAGTATCTGAGTGTATAATGGTCATGGACTAGCTCCATATCTGAGTGTATAATGGTCATGGACAAGCTCAGTATCTGAGTGTATAATGGCCATGGACAAGCTCCATATCTGAGTGCATAATGGTCATAGACTAGCTCAGTATCTGAGTGTATAAAGGCCGTGTACTAGCTCAGCATCTGAGTGGATAATGGTCGTCAACTGGGTCAGAATCTGAGTGTATAATGGTCATGGACTAGGTCAGTATCGGAGTAGATAATGATCTTGGACTAGCTCAGTATCTGAGTGTATAATGGCCATGGACTATGTCAGTATCTGAGTGTAAAATGGTCATGGACTAGCTCAGTATCTGAGTGTATAATGGCCATGCGCTAGTTCAGTATCTGAGTGTATAATGGTCATGGATTAGCTCAGTATTTGAGTGTATAGCGGTCATGGACTAACTCAATATCTGAGTGTATAATGGTCATGGACTAGCTCAATCTCTGAGTGTATAAACGTCATTGACTAGCTCAGTATCTGAGTGTATAATGGTCATAGACTAGCTCAGTATCTGAGTGCATAATGGTCATGGACTTGCTCAGTATCTGAGTATATAAAGGCCGTGGACTAGCTCAGTATCTGAGTGCATAATGGTCGTGAACTGGCTCAGTATATGAGTGTATAATGGTCATGGACTAGCTCAGTATCTGAGTAGATAATGGTCATGGACTAGCTCAGTATCTGAGTGTATAATGGCCATGGACTACGTCAGTATGTGAGTGTATAATGGTCGTGAAATAGCTCAGTATCTGAGTGTATAATGGTCATGGACTAGCTCAATATCTGAGTGTATAATGGTCATGGACTAGCTCAGTATCTGAGTGTATAATGGTCATGGACTAGCTCAGTATCTGAGTGTATAATGGTCATGGACTAGCTCAGTATCTGAGAGTATATCGGTCATGGACTAGCTGAGTATCCCAGTGTATAATTGTCATGGACTAGCTCAGTATCTGTGTGTATAAAGGCCGTGGTCTAGCTCAGGATCTGAGTGTATGATAGTCGTGGACTACCTCAGTATCTGAGTGAAGAATGGTCATGGACTATCACAGTATCTGAGTGTATAGGGGCCATGAATTACCTCGGTATCTGAGTGTATAATGGCCATGGACTAGCTCAGTATCTGAGCAGATAATGGTTGTGATCTTGCTCAGTAGCAGAATGTATGATGGTCAGGGACTTGCTCAGTAACTGAGTGTATAAGGGCCATGAACCAGCTCAGGAAATGAGTGTATAATGGTCATGGACTAGCTCAGTATCTGAGTGGATAATGGTCATGGAATATCTCAGCATCTGAGTGTATAATGGTCATGGACTAGCTCAGTATCTGAGTGCATAATGGTCATTGACTAGCTCAGTATCTGAGTGTATAATGGTCATGGACTAGCTCCATATCTGAGTGTATAATGGTCATGGACAAGCTCAGTATCTGAGTGTATAATGGCCATGGACAAGCTCCATATCTGAGTGCATAATGGTCATAGACTAGCTCAGTATCTGAGTGTATAAAGGCCGTGTACTAGCTCAGCATCTGAGTGGATAATGGTCGTCAACTGGGTCAGAATCTGAGTGTATAATGGTCATGGACTAGGTCAGTATCGGAGTAGATAATGATCATGGACTAGGTCAGTATCTGAGTGTATAATGGCCATGCGCTAGTTCAGTATCTGAGTGTATAATGTTCTTGGATTAGCTCAGTATTTGAGTGTATAGCGGTCATGGACTAACTCAATATCTGAGTGTATAATGGTCATGGACTAGCTCAATCTCTGAGTGTATAAAGGTCATTGACTAGCTCAGTATCTGAGTGCATAATGGTCATTGACTAGCTCAGTATCTGAGTGTATAATGGTCATGGACTAGCTCCATATCTGAGTGTATAATGGTCATGGACAAGCTCAGTATCTGAGTGTATAATGGCCATGGACAAGCTCCATATCTGAGTGCATAATGGTCATAGACTAGCTCAGTATCTGAGTGTATAAAGGCCGTGTACTAGCTCAGCATCTGAGTGGATAATGGTCGTCAACTGGGTCAGAATCTGAGTGTATAATGGTCATGGACTAGGTCAGTATTGGAGTAGATAATGATCTTGGACTAGCTCAGTATCTGAGTGTATAATGGCCATGGACTATGTCAGTATCTGAGTGTAAAATGGTCATGGACTAGCTCAGTATCTGAGTGTATAATGGCCATGCGCTAGTTCAGTATCTGAGTGTATAATGGTCATGGATTAGCTCAGTATTTGAGTGTATAGCGGTCATGGACTAACTCAATATCTGAGTGTATAATGGTCATGGACTACGTCAGTATGTGAGTGTATAATGGTCGTGAAATAGCTCAGTATCTGAGTGTATAATGGTCATGGACTAGCTCAATATCTGAGTGTATAATGGTCATGGACTAGCTCAGTATCTGAGTGTATAATGGCCATGGACTACCTCAGTATGTGAGTGTATAATGGTCGTGAAATAGCTCAGTATCTGAGTGTATAATGGTCATGGACTAGCTCAATATCTGAGTGTATAATGGTCATGGACTAGCTCAGTATCTGAGTGTGTAATGGTCATGGACTAGCTCAGTATCTGAGTGTATAATGGTCATGGACTAGCTCAGTATCTGAAAGTATATCGGTCATGGACTAGCTGAGTATCCCAGTGTATAATTGTCATGGACTAGCTCAGTATCTGTGTGTATAAAGGCCGTGGTCTACCTCAGGATCTGAGTGTATGATAGTCGTGGACTACCTCAGTATCTGAGTGAAGAATGGTCATGGACTATCACAGTATCTGAGTGTATAGGGGCCATGAATTACCTCGGTATCTGAGTGTATAATGGCCATGGACTAGCTCAGTATCTGAGCAGATAATGGTTGTGATCTTGCTCAGTAGCAGAATGTATGATGGTCAGGGACTTGCTCAGTAACTGAGTGTATAAGGGCCATGAACCAGCTCAGGAAATGAGTGTATAATGGTCATGGACTAGCTCAGTATCTGAGTGGATAATGGTCATGGAATATCTCAGCATCTGAGTGTATAATGGTCATGGACTAGCTCAGTATCTGAGTGCATAATGGTCATTGACTAGCTCAGTATCTGAGTGTATAATGGTCATGGACTAGCTCCATATCTGAGTGTATAATGGTCATGGACAAGCTCAGTATCTGAGTGTATAATGGCCATGGACAAGCTCCATATCTGAGTGCATAATGGTCATAGACTAGCTCAGTATCTGAGTGTATAAAGGCCGTGTACTAGCTCAGCATCTGAGTGGATAATGGTCGTCAACTGGGTCAGAATCTGAGTGTATAATGGTCATGGACTAGGTCAGTATCGGAGTAGATAATGATCATGGACTAGCTCAGTATCTGAGTGTATAATGGCCATGGACTATGTCAGTATCTGAGTGTAAAATGGTCATGGACTAGCTCAGTATCTGAGTGCATAATGGTCATTGACTAGCTCAGTATCTGAGTGTATAATGGTCATGGACTAGCTCCATATCTGAGTGTATAATGGTCATGGACTAGCTCAGTATCTGAGTGTATAATGGTCATGGACTAGCTCAGTATCTGAGTGTATAATGGTCATGGACTAGCTCAGTATCTGAGAGTATATCGGTCATGGACTAGCTGAGTATCCCAGTGTATAATTGTCATGGACTAGCTCAGTATCTGTGTGTATAAAGGCCGTGGTCTAGCTCAGGATCTGAGTGTATGATAGTCGTGGACTACCTCAGTATCTGAGTGAAGAATGGTCATGGACTATCACAGTATCTGAGTGTATAGGGGCCATGAATTACCTCGGTATCTGAGTGTATAATGGCCATGGACTAGCTCAGTATCTGAGCAGATAATGGTTGTGATCTTGCTCAGTAGCAGAATGTATGATGGTCAGGGACTTGCTCAGTAACTGAGTGTATAAGGGCCATGAACCAGCTCAGGAAATGAGTGTATAATGGTCATGGACTAGCTCAGTATCTGAGTGGATAATGGTCATGGAATATCTCAGCATCTGAGTGTATAATGGTCATGGACTAGCTCAGTATCTGAGTGCATAATGGTCGTTGACTAGCTCAGTATCTGAGTGTATAATGGTCATGGACTAGCTCCATATCTGAGTGTATAATGGTCATGGACAAGCTCAGTATCTGAGTGTATAATGGCCATGGACAAGCTCCATATCTGAGTGCATAATGGTCATAGACTAGCTCAGTATCTGAGTGTATAAAGGCCGTGTACTAGCTCAGCATCTGAGTGGATAATGGTCGTCAACTGGGTCAGAATCTGAGTGTATAATGGTCATGGACTAGGTCAGTATCGGAGTAGATAATGATCATGGACTAGCTCAGTATCTGAGTGTGTAATGGCCATGCGCTAGTTCAGTATCTGAGTGTATAATGGTCTTGGATTAGCTCAGTATTTGAGTGTATAGCGGTCATGGACTAACTCAATATCTGAGTGTATAATGGTCATGGACTAGCTCAATCTCTGAGTGTATAAAGGTCATTGACTAGCTCAGTATCTGAGTGCATAATGGTCATTGACTAGCTCAGTATCTGAGTGTATAATGGTCATGGACTAGCTCCATATCTGAGTGTATAATGGTCATGGACAAGCTCAGTATCTCAGTGTATAATGGCCATGGACAAGCTCCATATCTGAGTGCATAATGGTCATAGACTAGCTCAGTATCTGAGTGTATAAAAGCCGTGTACTAGCTCAGCATCTGAGTGGATAATGGTCGTCAACTGGGTCAGATTCTGAGTGTATAATGGTCATGGACTAGGTCAGTATCGGAGTAGATAATGATCTTGGACTAGCTCAGTATCTGAGTGTATAATGGCCATGGACTATGTCAGTATCTGAGTGTAAAATGGTCATGGACTAGCTCAGTATCTGAGTGTATAATGGCCATGCGCTAGTTCAGTATCTGAGTGTATAATGGTCATGGATTAGCTCAGTATTTGAGTGTATAGCGGTCATGGACTAACTCAATATCTGAGTGTATAATGGTCATGGACTAGCTCAATCTCTGAGTGTATAAACGTCATTGACTAGCTCAGTATCTGAGTGTATAATGGTCATAGACTAGCTCAGTATCTGAGTGCATAATGGTCATGGACTTGCTCAGTATCTGAGTATATAAAGGCCGTGGACTAGCTCAGTATCTGAGTGCATAATGGTCGTGAACTGGCTCAGTATCTGAGTGTATAATGGTCATGGACTAGCTCAGTATCTGAGTAGATAATGGTCATGGACTAGCTCAGTATCTGAGTGTATAATGGCCATGGACTACGTCAGTATGTGAGTGTATAATGGTCGTGAAATAGCTCAGTATCTGAGTGTATAATGGTCATGGACTAGCTCAATATCTGAGTGTATAATGGTCATGGACTAGCTCAGTATCTGAGTGTATAATGGTCATGGACTAGCTCAGTATCTGAGTGTATAATGGTCATGGACTAGCTCAGTATCTGAGAGTATATCGGTCATGGACTAGCTGAGTATCCCAGTGTATAATTGTCATGGACTAGCTCAGTATCTGTGTGTATAAAGGCCGTGGTCTAGCTCAGGATCTGAGTGTATGATAGTCGTGGACTACCTCAGTATCTGAGTGAAGAATGGTCATGGACTATCACAGTATCTGAGTGTATAGGGGCCATGAATTACCTCGGTATCTGAGTGTATAATGGCCATGGACTAGCTCAGTATCTGAGCAGATAATGGTTGTGATCTTGCTCAGTAGCAGAATGTATGATGGTCAGGGACTTGCTCAGTAACTGAGTGTATAAGGGCCATGAACCAGCTCAGGAAATGAGTGTATAATGGTCATGGACTAGCTCAGTATCTGAGTGGATAATGGTCATGGAATATCTCAGCATCTGAGTGTATAATGGTCATGGACTAGCTCAGTATCTGAGTGCATAATGGTCATTGACTAGCTCAGTATCTGAGTGTATAATGGTCATGGACTAGCTCCATATCTGAGTGTATAATGTTCATGGACAAGCTCAGTATCTGAGTGTATAATGGCCATGGACAAGCTCCATATCTGAGTGCATAATGGTCATAGACTAGCTCAGTATCTGAGTGTATAAAGGCCGTGTACTAGCTCAGCATCTGAGTGGATAATGGTCGTCAACTGGGTCAGAATCTGAGTGTATAATGGTCATGGACTAGGTCAGTATCGGAGTAGATAATGATCATGGACTAGCTCAGTATCTGAGTGTATAATGGCCATGCGCTAGTTCAGTATCTGAGTGTATAATGGTCTTGGATTAGCTCAGTATTTGAGTGTATAGCGGTCATGGACTGACTCAATATCTGAGTGTATAATGGTCATGGACTAGCTCAATCTCTGAGTGTATAAAGGTCATTGACTAGCTCAGTATCTGAGTGCATAATGGTCATTGACTAGCTCAGTATCTGAGTGTATAATGGTCATGGACTAGCTCCATATCTGAGTGTATAATGGTCATGGACAAGCTCAGTATCTGAGTGTATAATGGCCATGGACAAGCTCCATATCTGAGTGCATAATGGTCATAGACTAGCTCAGTATCTGAGTGTATAAAGGCCGTGTACTAGCTCAGCATCTGAGTGGATAATGGTCGTCAACTGGGTCAGAATCTGAGTGTATAATGGTCATGGACTAGGTCAGTATTGGAGTAGATAATGATCTTGGACTAGCTCAGTATCTGAGTGTATAATGGCCATGGACTATGTCAGTATCTGAGTGTAAAATGGTCATGGACTAGCTCAGTATCTGAGTGTATAATGGCCATGCGCTAGTTCAGTATCTGAGTGTATAATGGTCATGGATTAGCTCAGTATTTGAGTGTATAGCGGTCATGGACTAACTCAATATCTGAGTGTATAATGGTCATGGACTACGTCAGTATGTGAGTGTATAATGGTCGTGAAATAGCTCAGTATCTGAGTGTATAATGGTCATGGACTAGCTCAATATCTGAGTGTATAATGGTCATGGACTAGCTCAGTATCTGAGTGTATAATGGCCATGGACTACGTCAGTATGTGAGTGTATAATGGTCGTGAAATAGCTCAGTATCTGAGTGTATAATGGTCATGGACTAGCTCAATATCTGAGTGTATAATGGTCATGGACTAGCTCAGTATCTGAGTGTGTAATGGTCATGGACTAGCTCAGTATCTGAGTGTGTAATGGTCATGGACTAGCTCAGTATCTGAAAGTATATCGGTCATGGACTAGCTGAGTATCCCAGTGTATAATTGTCATGGACTAGCTCAGTATCTGTGTGTATAAAGGCCGTGGTCTACCTCAGGATCTGAGTGTATGATAGTCGTGGACTACCTCAGTATCTGAGTGAAGAATGGTCATGGACTATCACAGTATCTGAGTGTATAGGGGCCATGAATTACCTCGGTATCTGAGTGTATAATGGCCATGGACTAGCTCAGTATCTGAGCAGATAATGGTTGTGATCTTGCTCAGTAGCAGAATGTATGATGGTCAGGGACTTGCTCAGTAACTGAGTGTATAAGGGCCATGAACCAGCTCAGGAAATGAGTGTATAATGGTCATGGACTAGCTCAGTATCTGAGTGGATAATGGTCATGGAATATCTCAGCATCTGAGTGTATAATGGTCATGGACTAGCTCAGTATCTGAGTGCATAATGGTCATTGACTAGCTCAGTATCTGAGTGTATAATGGTCATGGACTAGCTCCATATCTGAGTGTATAATGGTCATGGACAAGCTCAGTATCTGAGTGTATAATGGCCATGGACAAGCTCCATATCTGAGTGCATAATGGTCATAGACTAGCTCAGTATCTGAGTGTATAAAGGCCGTGTACTAGCTCAGCATCTGAGTGGATAATGGTCGTCAACTGGGTCAGAATCTGAGTGTATAATGGTCATGGACTAGGTCAGTATCGGAGTAGATAATGATCATGGACTAGCTCAGTATCTGAGTGTATAATGGCCATGGACTATGTCAGTATCTGAGTGTAAAATGGTCATGGACTAGCTCAGTATCTGAGTGCATAATGGTCATTGACTAGCTCAGTATCTGAGTGTATAATGGTCATGGACTAGCTCCATATCTGAGTGTATAATGGTCATGGACTAGCTCAGTATCTGAGTGTATAATGGTCATGGACTAGCTCAGTATCTGAGTGTATAATGGTCATGGACTAGCTCAGTATCTGAGAGTATATCGGTCATGGACTAGCTGAGTATCCCAGTGTATAATTGTCATGGACTAGCTCAGTATCTGTGTGTATAAAGGCCGTGGTCTAGCTCAGGATCTGAGTGTATGATAGTCGTGGACTACCTCAGTATCTGAGTGAAGAATGGTCATGGACTATCACAGTATCTGAGTGTATAGGGGCCATGAATTACCTCGGTATCTGAGTGTATAATGGCCATGGACTAGCTCAGTATCTGAGCAGATAATGGTTGTGATCTTGCTCAGTAGCAGAATGTATGATGGTCAGGGACTTGCTCAGTAACTGAGTGTATAAGGGCCATGAACCAGCTCAGGAAATGAGTGTATAATGGTCATGGACTAGCTCAGTATCTGAGTGGATAATGGTCATGGAATATCTCAGCATCTGAGTGTATAATGGTCATGGACTAGCTCAGTATCTGAGTGCATAATGGTCATTGACTAGCTCAGTATCTGAGTGTATAATGGTCATGGACTAGCTCCATATCTGAGTGTATAATGGTCATGGACAAGCTCAGTATCTGAGTGTATAATGGCCATGGACAAGCTCCATATCTGAGTGCATAATGGTCATAGACTAGCTCAGTATCTGAGTGTATAAAGGCCGTGTACTAGCTCAGCATCTGAGTGGATAATGGTCGTCAACTGGGTCAGAATCTGAGTGTATAATGGTCATGGACTAGGTCAGTATCGGAGTAGATAATGATCATGGACTAGCTCAGTATCTGAGTGTGTAATGGCCATGCGCTAGTTCAGTATCTGAGTGTATAATGGTCTTGGATTAGCTCAGTATTTGAGTGTATAGCGGTCATGGACTAACTCAATATCTGAGTGTATAATGGTCATGGACTAGCTCAATCTCTGAGTGTATAAAGGTCATTGACTAGCTCAGTATCTGAGTGCATAATGGTCATTGACTAGCTCAGTATCTGAGTGTATAATGGTCATGGACTAGCTCCATATCTGAGTGTATAATGGTCATGGACAAGCTCAGTATCTGAGTGTATAATGGCCATGGACAAGCTCCATATCTGAGTGCATAATGGTCATAGACTAGCTCAGTATCTGAGTGTATAAAGGCCGTGTACTAGCTCAGCATCTGAGTGGATAATGGTCGTCAACTGGGTCAGAATCTGAGTGTATAATGGTCATGGACTAGGTCAGTATTGGAGTAGATAATGATCTTGGACTAGCTCAGTATCTGAGTGTATAATGGCCATGGACTATGTCAGTATCTGAGTGTAAAATGGTCATGGACTAGCTCAGTATCTGAGTGTATAATGGCCATGCGCTAGTTCAGTATCTGAGTGTATAATGGTCATGGATTAGCTCAGTATTTGAGTGTATAGCGGTCATGGACTAACTCAATATCTGAGTGTATAATGGTCATGGACTACGTCAGTATGTGAGTGTATAATGGTCGTGAAATAGCTCAGTATCTGAGTGTATAATGGTCATGGACTAGCTCAATATCTGAGTGTATAATGGTCATGGACTAGCTCAGTATCTGAGTGTATAATGGCCATGGACTACCTCAGTATGTGAGTGTATAATGGTCGTGAAATAGCTCAGTATCTGAGTGTATAATGGTCATGGACTAGCTCAATATCTGAGTGTATAATGGTCATGGACTAGCTCAGTATCTGAGTGTGTAATGGTCATGGACTAGCTCAGTATCTGAGTGTATAATGGTCATGGACTAGCTCAGTATCTGAAAGTATATCGGTCATGGACTAGCTGAGTATCCCAGTGTATAATTGTCATGGACTAGCTCAGTATCTGTGTGTATAAAGGCCGTGGTCTAGCTCAGGATCTGAGTGTATGATAGTCGTGGACTACCTCAGTATCTGAGTGAAGAATGGTCATGGACTATCACAGTATCTGAGTGTATAGGGGCCATGAATTACCTCGGTATCTGAGTGTATAATGGCCATGGACTAGCTCAGTATCTGAGCAGATAATGGTTGTGATCTTGCTCAGTAGCAGAATGTATGATGGTCAGGGACTTGCTCAGTAACTGAGTGTATAAGGGCCATGAACCAGCTCAGGAAATGAGTGTATAATGGTCATGGACTAGCTCAGTATCTGAGTGGATAATGGTCATGGAATATCTCAGCATCTGAGTGTATAATGGTCATGGACTAGCTCAGTATCTGAGTGCATAATGGTCATTGACTAGCTCAGTATCTGAGTGTATAATGGTCATGGACTAGCTCCATATCTGAGTGTATAATGGTCATGGACAAGCTCAGTATCTGAGTGTATAATGGCCATGGACAAGCTCCATATCTGAGTGCATAATGGTCATAGACTAGCTCAGTATCTGAGTGTATAAAGGCCGTGTACTAGCTCAGCATCTGAGTGGATAATGGTCGTCAACTGGGTCAGAATCTGAGTGTATAATGGTCATGGACTAGGTCAGTATCGGAGTAGATAATGATCATGGACTAGCTCAGTATCTGAGTGTATAATGGCCATGGACTATGTCAGTATCTGAGTGTAAAATGGTCATGGACTAGCTCAGTATCTGAGTGTATAATGGCCATGCGCTAGTTCAGTATCTGAGTGTATAATGGTCATGGATTAGCTCAGTATTTGAGTGTATAGCGGTCATGGACTAACTCAATATCTGAGTGTATAATGGTCATGGACTAGCTCAATCTCTGAGTGAAAAAAGGTCATTGACTAGCTCAGTATCTGAGTGTATAATGGTCATAGACTAGCTCAGTATCTGAGTGCATAATGGTCATGGACTTGCTCAGTATCTGAGTATATAAAGGCCGTGGACTAGCTCAGTATCTGAGTGCATAATGGTCGTGAACTGGCTCAGTATCTGAGTGTATAATGGTCATGGACTAGCTCAGTATCTGAGTAGATAATGGTCATGGACTAGCTCAGTATCTGAGTGTATAATGGCCATGGACTACGTCAGTATGTGAGTGTATAATGGTCGTGAAATAGCTCAGTATCTGAGTGTATAATGGTCATGGACTAGCTCAATATCTGAGTGTATAATGGTCATGGACTAGCTCAGTATCTGAGTGTATAATGGTCATGGACTAGCTCAGTATCTGAGTGTATAATGGTCATGGACTAGCTCAGTATCTGAGAGTATATCGGTCATGGACTAGCTGAGTATCCCAGTGTATAATTGTCATGGACTAGCTCAGTATCTGTGTGTATAAAGGCCGTGGTCTAGCTCAGGATCTGAGTGTATGATAGTCGTGGACTACCTCAGTATCTGAGTGAAGAATGGTCATGGACTATCACAGTATCTGAGTGTATAGGGGCCATGAATTACCTCGGTATCTGAGTGTATAATGGCCATGGACTAGCTCAGTATCTGAGCAGATAATGGTTGTGATCTTGCTCAGTAGCAGAATGTATGATGGTCAGGGACTTGCTCAGTAACTGAGTGTATAAGGGCCATGAACCAGCTCAGGAAATGAGTGTATAATGGTCATGGACTAGCTCAGTATCTGAGTGGATAATGGTCATGGAATATCTCAGCATCTGAGTGTATAATGGTCATGGACTAGCTCAGTATCTGAGTGCATAATGGTCATTGACTAGCTCAGTATCTGAGTGTATAATGGTCATGGACTAGCTCCATATCTGAGTGTATAATGGTCATGGACAAGCTCAGTATCTGAGTGTATAATGGCCATGGACAAGCTCCATATCTGAGTGCATAATGGTCATAGACTAGCTCAGTATCTGAGTGTATAAAGGCCGTGTACTAGCTCAGCATCTGAGTGGATAATGGTCGTCAACTGGGTCAGAATCTGAGTGTATAATGGTCATGGACTAGGTCAGTATCGGAGTAGATAATGATCATGGACTAGGTCAGTATCTGAGTGTATAATGGCCATGCGCTAGTTCAGTATCTGAGTGTATAATGTTCTTGGATTAGCTCAGTATTTGAGTGTATAGCGGTCATGGACTAACTCAATATCTGAGTGTATAATGGTCATGGACTAGCTCAATCTCTGAGTGTATAAAGGTCATTGACTAGCTCAGTATCTGAGTGCATAATGGTCATTGACTAGCTCAGTATCTGAGTGTATAATGGTCATGGACTAGCTCCATATCTGAGTGTATAATGGTCATGGACAAGCTCAGTATCTGAGTGTATAATGGCCATGGACAAGCTCCATATCTGAGTGCATAATGGTCATAGACTAGCTCAGTATCTGAGTGTATAAAGGCCGTGTACTAGCTCAGCATCTGAGTGGATAATGGTCGTCAACTGGGTCAGAATCTGAGTGTATAATGGTCATGGACTAGGTCAGTATTGGAGTAGATAATGATCTTGGACTAGCTCAGTATCTGAGTGTATAATGGCCATGGACTATGTCAGTATCTGAGTGTAAAATGGTCATGGACTAGCTCAGTATCTGAGTGTATAATGGCCATGCGCTAGTTCAGTATCTGAGTGTATAATGGTCATGGATTAGCTCAGTATTTGAGTGTATAGCGGTCATGGACTAACTCAATATCTGAGTGTATAATGGTCATGGACTACGTCAGTATGTGAGTGTATAATGGTCGTGAAATAGCTCAGTATCTGAGTGTATAATGGTCATGGACTAGCTCAATATCTGAGTGTATAATGGTCATGGACTAGCTCAGTATCTGAGTGTATAATGGCCATGGACTACCTCAGTATGTGAGTGTATAATGGTCGTGAAATAGCTCAGTATCTGAGTGTATAATGGTCATGGACTAGCTCAATATCTGAGTGTATAATGGTCATGGACTAGCTCCATATCTGAGTGTATAATGGTCATGGACAAGCTCAGTATCTGAGTGTATAATGGCCATGGACAAGCTCCATATCTGAGTGCATAATGGTCATAGACTAGCTCAGTATCTGAGTGTATAAAGGCCGTGTACTAGCTCAGCATCTGAGTGGATAATGGTCGTCAACTGGGTCAGAATCTGAGTGTATAATGGTCATGGACTAGGTCAGTATTGGAGTAGATAATGATCTTGGACTAGCTCAGTATCTGAGTGTATAATGGCCATGGACTATGTCAGTATCTGAGTGTAAAATGGTCATGGACTAGCTCAGTATCTGAGTGTATAATGGCCATGCGCTAGTTCAGTATCTGAGTGTATAATGGTCATGGATTAGCTCAGTATTTGAGTGTATAGCGGTCATGGACTAACTCAATATCTGAGTGTATAATGGTCATGGACTACGTCAGTATGTGAGTGTATAATGGTCGTGAAATAGCTCAGTATCTGAGTGTATAATGGTCATGGACTAGCTCAATATCTGAGTGTATAATGGTCATGGACTAGCTCAGTATCTGAGTGTATAATGGCCATGGACTACCTCAGTATGTGAGTGTATAATGGTCGTGAAATAGCTCAGTATCTGAGTGTATAATGGTCATGGACTAGCTCAATATCTGAGTGTATAATGGTCATGGACTAGCTCAGTATCTGAGTGTGTAATGGTCATGGACTAGCTCAGTATCTGAGTGTATAATGGTCATGGACTAGCTCAGTATCTGAAAGTATATCGGTCATGGACTAGCTGAGTATCCCAGTGTATAATTGTCATGGACTAGCTCAGTATCTGTGTGTATAAAGGCCGTGGTCTAGCTCAGGATCTGAGTGTATGATAGTCGTGGACTACCTCAGTATCTGAGTGAAGAATGGTCATGGACTATCACAGTATCTGAGTGTATAGGGGCCATGAATTACCTCGGTATCTGAGTGTATAATGGCCATGGACTAGCTCAGTATCTGAGCAGATAATGGTTGTGATCTTGCTCAGTAGCAGAATGTATGATGGTCAGGGACTTGCTCAGTAACTGAGTGTATAAGGGCCATGAACCAGCTCAGGAAATGAGTGTATAATGGTCATGGACTAGCTCAGTATCTGAGTGGATAATGGTCATGGAATATCTCAGCATCTGAGTGTATAATGGTCATGGACTAGCTCAGTATCTGAGTGCATAATGGTCATTGACTAGCTCAGTATCTGAGTGTATAATGGTCATGGACTAGCTCCATATCTGAGTGTATAATGGTCATGGACAAGCTCAGTATCTGAGTGTATAATGGCCATGGACAAGCTCCATATCTGAGTGCATAATGGTCATAGACTAGCTCAGTATCTGAGTGTATAAAGGCCGTGTACTAGCTCAGCATCTGAGTGGATAATGGTCGTCAACTGGGTCAGAATCTGAGTGTATAATGGTCATGGACTAGGTCAGTATCGGAGTAGATAATGATCATGGACTAGCTCAGTATCTGAGTGTATAATGGCCATGGACTATGTCAGTATCTGAGTGTAAAATGGTCATGGACTAGCTCAGTATCTGAGTGTATAATGGCCATGCGCTAGTTCAGTATCTGAGTGTATAATGGTCATGGATTAGCTCAGTATTTGAGTGTATAGCGGTCATGGACTAACTCAATATCTGAGTGTATAATGGTCATGGACTAGCTCAATCTCTGAGTGAAAAAAGGTCATTGACTAGCTCAGTATCTGAGTGTATAATGGTCATAGACTAGCTCAGTATCTGAGTGCATAATGGTCATGGACTTGCTCAGTATCTGAGTATATAAAGGCCGTGGACTAGCTCAGTATCTGAGTGCATAATGGTCGTGAACTGGCTCAGTATCTGAGTGTATAATGGTCATGGACTAGCTCAGTATCTGAGTAGATAATGGTCATGGACTAGCTCAGTATCTGAGTGTATAATGGCCATGGACTACGTCAGTATGTGAGTGTATAATGGTCGTGAAATAGCTCAGTATCTGAGTGTATAATGGTCATGGACTAGCTCAATATCTGAGTGTATAATGGTCATGGACTAGCTCAGTATCTGAGTGTATAATGGTCATGGACTAGCTCAGTATCTGAGTGTATAATGGTCATGGACTAGCTCAGTATCTGAGAGTATATCGGTCATGGACTAGCTGAGTATCCCAGTGTATAATTGTCATGGACTAGCTCAGTATCTGTGTGTATAAAGGCCGTGGTCTAGCTCAGGATCTGAGTGTATGATAGTCGTGGACTACCTCAGTATCTGAGTGAAGAATGGTCATGGACTATCACAGTATCTGAGTGTATAGGGGCCATGAATTACCTCGGTATCTGAGTGTATAATGGCCATGGACTAGCTCAGTATCTGAGCAGATAATGGTTGTGATCTTGCTCAGTAGCAGAATGTATGATGGTCAGGGACTTGCTCAGTAACTGAGTGTATAAGGGCCATGAACCAGCTCAGGAAATGAGTGTATAATGGTCATGGACTAGCTCAGTATCTGAGTGGATAATGGTCATGGAATATCTCAGCATCTGAGTGTATAATGGTCATGGACTAGCTCAGTATCTGAGTGCATAATGGTCATTGACTAGCTCAGTATCTGAGTGTATAATGGTCATGGACTAGCTCCATATCTGAGTGTATAATGGTCATGGACAAGCTCAGTATCTGAGTGTATAATGGCCATGGACAAGCTCCATATCTGAGTGCATAATGGTCATAGACTAGCTCAGTATCTGAGTGTATAAAGGCCGTGTACTAGCTCAGCATCTGAGTGGATAATGGTCGTCAACTGGGTCAGAATCTGAGTGTATAATGGTCATGGACTAGGTCAGTATCGGAGTAGATAATGATCATGGACTAGGTCAGTATCTGAGTGTATAATGGCCATGCGCTAGTTCAGTATCTGAGTGTATAATGGCCATGCGCTAGTTCAGTATCTGAGTGTATAATGTTCTTGGATTAGCTCAGTATTTGAGTGTATAGCGGTCATGGACTAACTCAATATCTGAGTGTATAATGGTCATGGACTAGCTCAATCTCTGAGTGTATAAAGGTCATTGACTAGCTCAGTATCTGAGTGCATAATGGTCATTGACTAGCTCAGTATCTGAGTGTATAATGGTCATGGACTAGCTCCATATCTGAGTGTATAATGGTCATGGACAAGCTCAGTATCTGAGTGTATAATGGCCATGGACAAGCTCCATATCTGAGTGCATAATGGTCATAGACTAGCTCAGTATCTGAGTGTATAAAGGCCGTGTACTAGCTCAGCATCTGAGTGGATAATGGTCGTCAACTGGGTCAGAATCTGAGTGTATAATGGTCATGGACTAGGTCAGTATTGGAGTAGATAATGATCTTGGACTAGCTCAGTATCTGAGTGTATAATGGCCATGGACTATGTCAGTATCTGAGTGTAAAATGGTCATGGACTAGCTCAGTATCTGAGTGTATAATGGCCATGCGCTAGTTCAGTATCTGAGTGTATAATGGTCATGGATTAGCTCAGTATTTGAGTGTATAGCGGTCATGGACTAACTCAATATCTGAGTGTATAATGGTCATGGACTACGTCAGTATGTGAGTGTATAATGGTCGTGAAATAGCTCAGTATCTGAGTGTATAATGGTCATGGACTAGCTCAATATCTGAGTGTATAATGGTCATGGACTAGCTCAGTATCTGAGTGTATAATGGCCATGGACTACCTCAGTATGTGAGTGTATAATGGTCGTGAAATAGCTCAGTATCTGAGTGTATAATGGTCATGGACTAGCTCAATATCTGAGTGTATAATGGTCATGGACTAGCTCCATATCTGAGTGTATAATCGTCATGGACAAGCTCAGTATCTGAGTGTATAATGGCCATGGACAAGCTCCATATCTGAGTGCATAATGGTCATAGACTAGCTCAGTATCTGAGTGTATAAAGGCCGTGTACTAGCTCAGCATCTGAGTGGATAATGGTCGTCAACTGGGTCAGAATCTGAGTGTATAATGGTCATGGACTAGGTCAGTATTGGAGTAGATAATGATCTTGGACTAGCTCAGTATCTGAGTGTATAATGGCCATGGACTATGTCAGTATCTGAGTGTAAAATGGTCATGGACTAGCTCAGTATCTGAGTGTATAATGGCCATGCGCTAGTTCAGTATCTGAGTGTATAATGGTCATGGATTAGCTCAGTATTTGAGTGTATAGCGGTCATGGACTAACTCAATATCTGAGTGTATAATGGTCATGGACTACGTCAGTATGTGAGTGTATAATGGTCGTGAAATAGCTCAGTATCTGAGTGTATAATGGTCATGGACTAGCTCAATATCTGAGTGTATAATGGTCATGGACTAGCTCAGTATCTGAGTGTATAATGGCCATGGACTACCTCAGTATGTGAGTGTATAATGGTCGTGAAATAGCTCAGTATCTGAGTGTATAATGGTCATGGACTAGCTCAATATCTGAGTGTATAATGGTCATGGACTAGCTCAGTATCTGAGTGTGTAATGGTCATGGACTAGCTCAGTATCTGAGTGTATAATGGTCATGGACTAGCTCAGTATCTGAAAGTATATCGGTCATGGACTAGCTGAGTATCCCAGTGTATAATTGTCATGGACTAGCTCAGTATCTGTGTGTATAAAGGCCGTGGTCTAGCTCAGGATCTGAGTGTATGATAGTCGTGGACTACCTCAGTATCTGAGTGAAGAATGGTCATGGACTATCACAGTATCTGAGTGTATAGGGGCCATGAATTACCTCGGTATCTGAGTGTATAATGGCCATGGACTAGCTCAGTATCTGAGCAGATAATGGTTGTGATCTTGCTCAGTAGCAGAATGTATGATGGTCAGGGACTTGCTCAGTAACTGAGTGTATAAGGGCCATGAACCAGCTCAGGAAATGAGTGTATAATGGTCATGGACTAGCTCAGTATCTGAGTGGATAATGGTCATGGAATATCTCAGCATCTGAGTGTATAATGGTCATGGACTAGCTCAGTATCTGAGTGCATAATGGTCATTGACTAGCTCAGTATCTGAGTGTATAATGGTCATGGACTAGCTCCATATCTGAGTGTATAATGGTCATGGACAAGCTCAGTATCTGAGTGTATAATGGCCATGGACAAGCTCCATATCTGAGTGCATAATGGTCATAGACTAGCTCAGTATCTGAGTGTATAAAGGCCGTGTACTAGCTCAGCATCTGAGTGGATAATGGTCGTCAACTGGGTCAGAATCTGAGTGTATAATGGTCATGGACTAGGTCAGTATCGGAGTAGATAATGATCATGGACTAGCTCAGTATCTGAGTGTATAATGGCCATGGACTATGTCAGTATCTGAGTGTAAAATGGTCATGGACTAGCTCAGTATCTGAGTGTATAATGGCCATGCGCTAGTTCAGTATCTGAGTGTATAATGGTCATGGATTAGCTCAGTATTTGAGTGTATAGCGGTCATGGACTAACTCAATATCTGAGTGTATAATGGTCATGGACTAGCTCAATCTCTGAGTGAAAAAAGGTCATTGACTAGCTCAGTATCTGAGTGTATAATGGTCATAGACTAGCTCAGTATCTGAGTGCATAATGGTCATGGACTTGCTCAGTATCTGAGTATATAAAGGCCGTGGACTAGCTCAGTATCTGAGTGCATAATGGTCGTGAACTGGCTCAGTATCTGAGTGTATAATGGTCATGGACTAGCTCAGTATCTGAGTAGATAATGGTCATGGACTAGCTCAGTATCTGAGTGTATAATGGCCATGGACTACGTCAGTATGTGAGTGTATAATGGTCGTGAAATAGCTCAGTATCTGAGTGTATAATGGTCATGGACTAGCTCAATATCTGAGTGTATAATGGTCATGGACTAGCTCAGTATCTGAGTGTATAATGGTCATGGACTAGCTCAGTATCTGAGTGTATAATGGTCATGGACTAGCTCAGTATCTGAGAGTATATCGGTCATGGACTAGCTGAGTATCCCAGTGTATAATTGTCATGGACTAGCTCAGTATCTGTGTGTATAAAGGCCGTGGTCTAGCTCAGGATCTGAGTGTATGATAGTCGTGGACTACCTCAGTATCTGAGTGAAGAATGGTCATGGACTATCACAGTATCTGAGTGTATAGGGGCCATGAATTACCTCGGTATCTGAGTGTATAATGGCCATGGACTAGCTCAGTATCTGAGCAGATAATGGTTGTGATCTTGCTCAGTAGCAGAATGTATGATGGTCAGGGACTTGCTCAGTAACTGAGTGTATAAGGGCCATGAACCAGCTCAGGAAATGAGTGTATAATGGTCATGGACTAGCTCAGTATCTGAGTGGATAATGGTCATGGAATATCTCAGCATCTGAGTGTATAATGGTCATGGACTAGCTCAGTATCTGAGTGCATAATGGTCATTGACTAGCTCAGTATCTGAGTGTATAATGGTCATGGACTAGCTCCATATCTGAGTGTATAATGGTCATGGACAAGCTCAGTATCTGAGTGTATAATGGCCATGGACAAGCTCCATATCTGAGTGCATAATGGTCATAGACTAGCTCAGTATCTGAGTGTATAAAGGCCGTGTACTAGCTCAGCATCTGAGTGGATAATGGTCGTCAACTGGGTCAGAATCTGAGTGTATAATGGTCATGGACTAGGTCAGTATCGGAGTAGATAATGATCATGGACTAGGTCAGTATCTGAGTGTATAATGGCCATGCGCTAGTTCAGTATCTGAGTGTATAATGTTCTTGGATTAGCTCAGTATTTGAGTGTATAGCGGTCATGGACTAACTCAATATCTGAGTGTATAATGGTCATGGACTAGCTCAATCTCTGAGTGTATAAAGGTCATTGACTAGCTCAGTATCTGAGTGCATAATGGTCATTGACTAGCTCAGTATCTGAGTGTATAATGGTCATGGACTAGCTCCATATCTGAGTGTATAATGGTCATGGACAAGCTCAGTATCTGAGTGTATAATGGCCATGGACAAGCTCCATATCTGAGTGCATAATGGTCATAGACTAGCTCAGTATCTGAGTGTATAAAGGCCGTGTACTAGCTCAGCATCTGAGTGGATAATGGTCGTCAACTGGGTCAGAATCTGAGTGTATAATGGTCATGGACTAGGTCAGTATTGGAGTAGATAATGATCTTGGACTAGCTCAGTATCTGAGTGTATAATGGCCATGGACTATGTCAGTATCTGAGTGTAAAATGGTCATGGACTAGCTCAGTATCTGAGTGTATAATGGCCATGCGCTAGTTCAGTATCTGAGTGTATAATGGTCATGGATTAGCTCAGTATTTGAGTGTATAGCGGTCATGGACTAACTCAATATCTGAGTGTATAATGGTCATGGACTACGTCAGTATGTGAGTGTATAATGGTCGTGAAATAGCTCAGTATCTGAGTGTATAATGGTCATGGACTAGCTCAATATCTGAGTGTATAATGGTCATGGACTAGCTCAGTATCTGAGTGTATAATGGCCATGGACTACCTCAGTATGTGAGTGTATAATGGTCGTGAAATAGCTCAGTATCTGAGTGTATAATGGTCATGGACTAGCTCAATATCTGAGTGTATAATGGTCATGGACTAGCTCAGTATCTGAGTGTGTAATGGTCATGGACTAGCTCAGTATCTGAGTGTATAATGGTCATGGACTAGCTCAGTATCTGAAAGTATATCGGTCATGGACTAGCTGAGTATCCCAGTGTATAATTGTCATGGACTAGCTCAGTATCTGTGTGTATAAAGGCCGTGGTCTAGCTCAGGATCTGAGTGTATGATAGTCGTGGACTACCTCAGTATCTGAGTGAAGAATGGTCATGGACTATCACAGTATCTGAGTGTATAGGGGCCATGAATTACCTCGGTATCTGAGTGTATAATGGCCATGGACTAGCTCAGTATCTGAGCAGATAATGGTTGTGATCTTGCTCAGTAGCAGAATGTATGATGGTCAGGGACTTGCTCAGTAACTGAGTGTATAAGGGCCATGAACCAGCTCAGGAAATGAGTGTATAATGGTCATGGACTAGCTCAGTATCTGAGTGGATAATGGTCATGGAATATCTCAGCATCTGAGTGTATAATGGTCATGGACTAGCTCAGTATCTGAGTGCATAATGGTCATTGACTAGCTCAGTATCTGAGTGTATAATGGTCATGGACTAGCTCCATATCTGAGTGTATAATGGTCATGGACAAGCTCAGTATCTGAGTGTATAATGGCCATGGACAAGCTCCATATCTGAGTGCATAATGGTCATAGACTAGCTCAGTATCTGAGTGTATAAAGGCCGTGTACTAGCTCAGCATCTGAGTGGATAATGGTCGTCAACTGGGTCAGAATCTGAGTGTATAATGGTCATGGACTAGGTCAGTATCGGAGTAGATAATGATCATGGACTAGCTCAGTATCTGAGTGTATAATGGCCATGGACTATGTCAGTATCTGAGTGTAAAATGGTCATGGACTAGCTCAGTATCTGAGTGTATAATGGCCATGCGCTAGTTCAGTATCTGAGTGTATAATGGTCATGGATTAGCTCAGTATTTGAGTGTATAGCGGTCATGGACTAACTCAATATCTGAGTGTATAATGGTCATGGACTAGCTCAATCTCTGAGTGAAAAAAGGTCATTGACTAGCTCAGTATCTGAGTGTATAATGGTCATAGACTAGCTCAGTATCTGAGTGCATAATGGTCATGGACTTGCTCAGTATCTGAGTATATAAAGGCCGTGGACTAGCTCAGTATCTGAGTGCATAATGGTCGTGAACTGGCTCAGTATCTGAGTGTATAATGGTCATGGACTAGCTCAGTATCTGAGTAGATAATGGTCATGGACTAGCTCAGTATCTGAGTGTATAATGGCCATGGACTACGTCAGTATGTGAGTGTATAATGGTCGTGAAATAGCTCAGTATCTGAGTGTATAATGGTCATGGACTAGCTCAATATCTGAGTGTATAATGGTCATGGACTAGCTCAGTATCTGAGTGTATAATGGTCATGGACTAGCTCAGTATCTGAGTGTATAATGGTCATGGACTAGCTCAGTATCTGAGAGTATATCGGTCATGGACTAGCTGAGTATCCCAGTGTATAATTGTCATGGACTAGCTCAGTATCTGTGTGTATAAAGGCCGTGGTCTAGCTCAGGATCTGAGTGTATGATAGTCGTGGACTACCTCAGTATCTGAGTGAAGAATGGTCATGGACTATCACAGTATCTGAGTGTATAGGGGCCATGAATTACCTCGGTATCTGAGTGTATAATGGCCATGGACTAGCTCAGTATCTGAGCAGATAATGGTTGTGATCTTGCTCAGTAGCAGAATGTATGATGGTCAGGGACTTGCTCAGTAACTGAGTGTATAAGGGCCATGAACCAGCTCAGGAAATGAGTGTATAATGGTCATGGACTAGCTCAGTATCTGAGTGGATAATGGTCATGGAATATCTCAGCATCTGAGTGTATAATGGTCATGGACTAGCTCAGTATCTGAGTGCATAATGGTCATTGACTAGCTCAGTATCTGAGTGTATAATGGTCATGGACTAGCTCCATATCTGAGTGTATAATGGTCATGGACAAGCTCAGTATCTGAGTGTATAATGGCCATGGACAAGCTCCATATCTGAGTGCATAATGGTCATAGACTAGCTCAGTATCTGAGTGTATAAAGGCCGTGTACTAGCTCAGCATCTGAGTGGATAATGGTCGTCAACTGGGTCAGAATCTGAGTGTATAATGGTCATGGACTAGGTCAGTATCGGAGTAGATAATGATCATGGACTAGCTCAGTATCTGAGTGTATAATGGCCATGGACTATGTCAGTATCTGAGTGTAAAATGGTCATGGACTAGCTCAGTATCTGAGTGTATAATGGCCATGCGCTAGTTCAGTATCTGAGTGTATAATGGTCATGGATTAGCTCAGTATTTGAGTGTATAGCGGTCATGGACTAACTCAATATCTGAGTGTATAATGGTCATGGACTAGCTCAATCTCTGAGTGAAAAAAGGTCATTGACTAGCTCAGTATCTGAGTGTATAATGGTCATAGACTAGCTCAGTATCTGAGTGCATAATGGTCATGGACTTGCTCAGTATCTGAGTATATAAAGGCCGTGGACTAGCTCAGTATCTGAGTGCATAATGGTCGTGAACTGGCTCAGTATCTGAGTGTATAATGGTCATGGACTAGCTCAGTATCTGAGTAGATAATGGTCATGGACTAGCTCAGTATCTGAGTGTATAATGGCCATGGACTACGTCAGTATGTGAGTGTATAATGGTCGTGAAATAGCTCAGTATCTGAGTGTATAATGGTCATGGACTAGCTCAATATCTGAGTGTATAATGGTCATGGACTAGCTCAGTATCTGAGTGTATAATGGTCATGGACTAGCTCAGTATCTGAGTGTATAATGGTCATGGACTAGCTCAGTATCTGAGAGTATATCGGTCATGGACTAGCTGAGTATCCCAGTGTATAATTGTCATGGACTAGCTCAGTATCTGTGTGTATAAAGGCCGTGGTCTAGCTCAGGATCTGAGTGTATGATAGTCGTGGACTACCTCAGTATCTGAGTGAAGAATGGTCATGGACTATCACAGTATCTGAGTGTATAGGGGCCATGAATTACCTCGGTATCTGAGTGTATAATGGCCATGGACTAGCTCAGTATCTGAGCAGATAATGGTTGTGATCTTGCTCAGTAGCAGAATGTATGATGGTCAGGGACTTGCTCAGTAACTGAGTGTATAAGGGCCATGAACCAGCTCAGGAAATGAGTGTATAATGGTCATGGACTAGCTCAGTATCTGAGTGGATAATGGTCATGGAATATCTCAGCATCTGAGTGTATAATGGTCATGGACTAGCTCAGTATCTGAGTGCATAATGGTCATTGACTAGCTCAGTATCTGAGTGTATAATGGTCATGGACTAGCTCCATATCTGAGTGTATAATGGTCATGGACAAGCTCAGTATCTGAGTGTATAATGGCCATGGACAAGCTCCATATCTGAGTGCATAATGGTCATAGACTAGCTCAGTATCTGAGTGTATAAAGGCCGTGTACTAGCTCAGCATCTGAGTGGATAATGGTCGTCAACTGGGTCAGAATCTGAGTGTATAATGGTCATGGACTAGGTCAGTATCGGAGTAGATAATGATCATGGACTAGGTCAGTATCTGAGTGTATAATGGCCATGCGCTAGTTCAGTATCTGAGTGTATAATGGCCATGCGCTAGTTCAGTATCTGAGTGTATAATGTTCTTGGATTAGCTCAGTATTTGAGTGTATAGCGGTCATGGACTAACTCAATATCTGAGTGTATAATGGTCATGGACTAGCTCAATCTCTGAGTGTATAAAGGTCATTGACTAGCTCAGTATCTGAGTGCATAATGGTCATTGACTAGCTCAGTATCTGAGTGTATAATGGTCATGGACTAGCTCCATATCTGAGTGTATAATGGTCATGGACAAGCTCAGTATCTGAGTGTATAATGGCCATGGACAAGCTCCATATCTGAGTGCATAATGGTCATAGACTAGCTCAGTATCTGAGTGTATAAAGGCCGTGTACTAGCTCAGCATCTGAGTGGATAATGGTCGTCAACTGGGTCAGAATCTGAGTGTATAATGGTCATGGACTAGGTCAGTATTGGAGTAGATAATGATCTTGGACTAGCTCAGTATCTGAGTGTATAATGGCCATGGACTATGTCAGTATCTGAGTGTAAAATGGTCATGGACTAGCTCAGTATCTGAGTGTATAATGGCCATGCGCTAGTTCAGTATCTGAGTGTATAATGGTCATGGATTAGCTCAGTATTTGAGTGTATAGCGGTCATGGACTAACTCAATATCTGAGTGTATAATGGTCATGGACTACGTCAGTATGTGAGTGTATAATGGTCGTGAAATAGCTCAGTATCTGAGTGTATAATGGTCATGGACTAGCTCAATATCTGAGTGTATAATGGTCATGGACTAGCTCAGTATCTGAGTGTATAATGGCCATGGACTACCTCAGTATGTGAGTGTATAATGGTCGTGAAATAGCTCAGTATCTGAGTGTATAATGGTCATGGACTAGCTCAATATCTGAGTGTATAATGGTCATGGACTAGCTCCATATCTGAGTGTATAATGGTCATGGACAAGCTCAGTATCTGAGTGTATAATGGCCATGGACAAGCTCCATATCTGAGTGCATAATGGTCATAGACTAGCTCAGTATCTGAGTGTATAAAGGCCGTGTACTAGCTCAGCATCTGAGTGGATAATGGTCGTCAACTGGGTCAGAATCTGAGTGTATAATGGTCATGGACTAGGTCAGTATTGGAGTAGATAATGATCTTGGACTAGCTCAGTATCTGAGTGTATAATGGCCATGGACTATGTCAGTATCTGAGTGTAAAATGGTCATGGACTAGCTCAGTATCTGAGTGTATAATGGCCATGCGCTAGTTCAGTATCTGAGTGTATAATGGTCATGGATTAGCTCAGTATTTGAGTGTATAGCGGTCATGGACTAACTCAATATCTGAGTGTATAATGGTCATGGACTACGTCAGTATGTGAGTGTATAATGGTCGTGAAATAGCTCAGTATCTGAGTGTATAATGGTCATGGACTAGCTCAATATCTGAGTGTATAATGGTCATGGACTAGCTCAGTATCTGAGTGTATAATGGCCATGGACTACCTCAGTATGTGAGTGTATAATGGTCGTGAAATAGCTCAGTATCTGAGTGTATAATGGTCATGGACTAGCTCAATATCTGAGTGTATAATGGTCATGGACTAGCTCAGTATCTGAGTGTGTAATGGTCATGGACTAGCTCAGTATCTGAGTGTATAATGGTCATGGACTAGCTCAGTATCTGAAAGTATATCGGTCATGGACTAGCTGAGTATCCCAGTGTATAATTGTCATGGACTAGCTCAGTATCTGTGTGTATAAAGGCCGTGGTCTAGCTCAGGATCTGAGTGTATGATAGTCGTGGACTACCTCAGTATCTGAGTGAAGAATGGTCATGGACTATCACAGTATCTGAGTGTATAGGGGCCATGAATTACCTCGGTATCTGAGTGTATAATGGCCATGGACTAGCTCAGTATCTGAGCAGATAATGGTTGTGATCTTGCTCAGTAGCAGAATGTATGATGGTCAGGGACTTGCTCAGTAACTGAGTGTATAAGGGCCATGAACCAGCTCAGGAAATGAGTGTATAATGGTCATGGACTAGCTCAGTATCTGAGTGGATAATGGTCATGGAATATCTCAGCATCTGAGTGTATAATGGTCATGGACTAGCTCAGTATCTGAGTGCATAATGGTCATTGACTAGCTCAGTATCTGAGTGTATAATGGTCATGGACTAGCTCCATATCTGAGTGTATAATGGTCATGGACAAGCTCAGTATCTGAGTGTATAATGGCCATGGACAAGCTCCATATCTGAGTGCATAATGGTCATAGACTAGCTCAGTATCTGAGTGTATAAAGGCCGTGTACTAGCTCAGCATCTGAGTGGATAATGGTCGTCAACTGGGTCAGAATCTGAGTGTATAATGGTCATGGACTAGGTCAGTATCGGAGTAGATAATGATCATGGACTAGCTCAGTATCTGAGTGTATAATGGCCATGGACTATGTCAGTATCTGAGTGTAAAATGGTCATGGACTAGCTCAGTATCTGAGTGTATAATGGCCATGCGCTAGTTCAGTATCTGAGTGTATAATGGTCATGGATTAGCTCAGTATTTGAGTGTATAGCGGTCATGGACTAACTCAATATCTGAGTGTATAATGGTCATGGACTAGCTCAATCTCTGAGTGAAAAAAGGTCATTGACTAGCTCAGTATCTGAGTGTATAATGGTCATAGACTAGCTCAGTATCTGAGTGCATAATGGTCATGGACTTGCTCAGTATCTGAGTATATAAAGGCCGTGGACTAGCTCAGTATCTGAGTGCATAATGGTCGTGAACTGGCTCAGTATCTGAGTGTATAATGGTCATGGACTAGCTCAGTATCTGAGTAGATAATGGTCATGGACTAGCTCAGTATCTGAGTGTATAATGGCCATGGACTACGTCAGTATGTGAGTGTATAATGGTCGTGAAATAGCTCAGTATCTGAGTGTATAATGGTCATGGACTAGCTCAATATCTGAGTGTATAATGGTCATGGACTAGCTCAGTATCTGAGTGTATAATGGTCATGGACTAGCTCAGTATCTGAGTGTATAATGGTCATGGACTAGCTCAGTATCTGAGAGTATATCGGTCATGGACTAGCTGAGTATCCCAGTGTATAATTGTCATGGACTAGCTCAGTATCTGTGTGTATAAAGGCCGTGGTCTAGCTCAGGATCTGAGTGTATGATAGTCGTGGACTACCTCAGTATCTGAGTGAAGAATGGTCATGGACTATCACAGTATCTGAGTGTATAGGGGCCATGAATTACCTCGGTATCTGAGTGTATAATGGCCATGGACTAGCTCAGTATCTGAGCAGATAATGGTTGTGATCTTGCTCAGTAGCAGAATGTATGATGGTCAGGGACTTGCTCAGTAACTGAGTGTATAAGGGCCATGAACCAGCTCAGGAAATGAGTGTATAATGGTCATGGACTAGCTCAGTATCTGAGTGGATAATGGTCATGGAATATCTCAGCATCTGAGTGTATAATGGTCATGGACTAGCTCAGTATCTGAGTGCATAATGGTCATTGACTAGCTCAGTATCTGAGTGTATAATGGTCATGGACTAGCTCCATATCTGAGTGTATAATGGTCATGGACAAGCTCAGTATCTGAGTGTATAATGGCCATGGACAAGCTCCATATCTGAGTGCATAATGGTCATAGACTAGCTCAGTATCTGAGTGTATAAAGGCCGTGTACTAGCTCAGCATCTGAGTGGATAATGGTCGTCAACTGGGTCAGAATCTGAGTGTATAATGGTCATGGACTAGGTCAGTATCGGAGTAGATAATGATCATGGACTAGGTCAGTATCTGAGTGTATAATGGCCATGCGCTAGTTCAGTATCTGAGTGTATAATGTTCTTGGATTAGCTCAGTATTTGAGTGTATAGCGGTCATGGACTAACTCAATATCTGAGTGTATAATGGTCATGGACTAGCTCAATCTCTGAGTGTATAAAGGTCATTGACTAGCTCAGTATCTGAGTGCATAATGGTCATTGACTAGCTCAGTATCTGAGTGTATAATGGTCATGGACTAGCTCCATATCTGAGTGTATAATGGTCATGGACAAGCTCAGTATCTGAGTGTATAATGGCCATGGACAAGCTCCATATCTGAGTGCATAATGGTCATAGACTAGCTCAGTATCTGAGTGTATAAAGGCCGTGTACTAGCTCAGCATCTGAGTGGATAATGGTCGTCAACTGGGTCAGAATCTGAGTGTATAATGGTCATGGACTAGGTCAGTATTGGAGTAGATAATGATCTTGGACTAGCTCAGTATCTGAGTGTATAATGGCCATGGACTATGTCAGTATCTGAGTGTAAAATGGTCATGGACTAGCTCAGTATCTGAGTGTATAATGGCCATGCGCTAGTTCAGTATCTGAGTGTATAATGGTCATGGATTAGCTCAGTATTTGAGTGTATAGCGGTCATGGACTAACTCAATATCTGAGTGTATAATGGTCATGGACTACGTCAGTATGTGAGTGTATAATGGTCGTGAAATAGCTCAGTATCTGAGTGTATAATGGTCATGGACTAGCTCAATATCTGAGTGTATAATGGTCATGGACTAGCTCAGTATCTGAGTGTATAATGGCCATGGACTACCTCAGTATGTGAGTGTATAATGGTCGTGAAATAGCTCAGTATCTGAGTGTATAATGGTCATGGACTAGCTCAATATCTGAGTGTATAATGGTCATGGACTAGCTCAGTATCTGAGTGTGTAATGGTCATGGACTAGCTCAGTATCTGAGTGTATAATGGTCATGGACTAGCTCAGTATCTGAAAGTATATCGGTCATGGACTAGCTGAGTATCCCAGTGTATAATTGTCATGGACTAGCTCAGTATCTGTGTGTATAAAGGCCGTGGTCTAGCTCAGGATCTGAGTGTATGATAGTCGTGGACTACCTCAGTATCTGAGTGAAGAATGGTCATGGACTATCACAGTATCTGAGTGTATAGGGGCCATGAATTACCTCGGTATCTGAGTGTATAATGGCCATGGACTAGCTCAGTATCTGAGCAGATAATGGTTGTGATCTTGCTCAGTAGCAGAATGTATGATGGTCAGGGACTTGCTCAGTAACTGAGTGTATAAGGGCCATGAACCAGCTCAGGAAATGAGTGTATAATGGTCATGGACTAGCTCAGTATCTGAGTGGATAATGGTCATGGAATATCTCAGCATCTGAGTGTATAATGGTCATGGACTAGCTCAGTATCTGAGTGCATAATGGTCATTGACTAGCTCAGTATCTGAGTGTATAATGGTCATGGACTAGCTCCATATCTGAGTGTATAATGGTCATGGACAAGCTCAGTATCTGAGTGTATAATGGCCATGGACAAGCTCCATATCTGAGTGCATAATGGTCATAGACTAGCTCAGTATCTGAGTGTATAAAGGCCGTGTACTAGCTCAGCATCTGAGTGGATAATGGTCGTCAACTGGGTCAGAATCTGAGTGTATAATGGTCATGGACTAGGTCAGTATCGGAGTAGATAATGATCATGGACTAGCTCAGTATCTGAGTGTATAATGGCCATGGACTATGTCAGTATCTGAGTGTAAAATGGTCATGGACTAGCTCAGTATCTGAGTGTATAATGGCCATGCGCTAGTTCAGTATCTGAGTGTATAATGGTCATGGATTAGCTCAGTATTTGAGTGTATAGCGGTCATGGACTAACTCAATATCTGAGTGTATAATGGTCATGGACTAGCTCAATCTCTGAGTGAAAAAAGGTCATTGACTAGCTCAGTATCTGAGTGTATAATGGTCATAGACTAGCTCAGTATCTGAGTGCATAATGGTCATGGACTTGCTCAGTATCTGAGTATATAAAGGCCGTGGACTAGCTCAGTATCTGAGTGCATAATGGTCGTGAACTGGCTCAGTATCTGAGTGTATAATGGTCATGGACTAGCTCAGTATCTGAGTAGATAATGGTCATGGACTAGCTCAGTATCTGAGTGTATAATGGCCATGGACTACGTCAGTATGTGAGTGTATAATGGTCGTGAAATAGCTCAGTATCTGAGTGTATAATGGTCATGGACTAGCTCAATATCTGAGTGTATAATGGTCATGGACTAGCTCAGTATCTGAGTGTATAATGGTCATGGACTAGCTCAGTATCTGAGTGTATAATGGTCATGGACTAGCTCAGTATCTGAGAGTATATCGGTCATGGACTAGCTGAGTATCCCAGTGTATAATTGTCATGGACTAGCTCAGTATCTGTGTGTATAAAGGCCGTGGTCTAGCTCAGGATCTGAGTGTATGATAGTCGTGGACTACCTCAGTATCTGAGTGAAGAATGGTCATGGACTATCACAGTATCTGAGTGTATAGGGGCCATGAATTACCTCGGTATCTGAGTGTATAATGGCCATGGACTAGCTCAGTATCTGAGCAGATAATGGTTGTGATCTTGCTCAGTAGCAGAATGTATGATGGTCAGGGACTTGCTCAGTAACTGAGTGTATAAGGGCCATGAACCAGCTCAGGAAATGAGTGTATAATGGTCATGGACTAGCTCAGTATCTGAGTGGATAATGGTCATGGAATATCTCAGCATCTGAGTGTATAATGGTCATGGACTAGCTCAGTATCTGAGTGCATAATGGTCATTGACTAGCTCAGTATCTGAGTGTATAATGGTCATGGACTAGCTCCATATCTGAGTGTATAATGGTCATGGACAAGCTCAGTATCTGAGTGTATAATGGCCATGGACAAGCTCCATATCTGAGTGCATAATGGTCATAGACTAGCTCAGTATCTGAGTGTATAAAGGCCGTGTACTAGCTCAGCATCTGAGTGGATAATGGTCGTCAACTGGGTCAGAATCTGAGTGTATAATGGTCATGGACTAGGTCAGTATCGGAGTAGATAATGATCATGGACTAGGTCAGTATCTGAGTGTATAATGGCCATGCGCTAGTTCAGTATCTGAGTGTATAATGTTCTTGGATTAGCTCAGTATTTGAGTGTATAGCGGTCATGGACTAACTCAATATCTGAGTGTATAATGGTCATGGACTAGCTCAATCTCTGAGTGTATAAAGGTCATTGACTAGCTCAGTATCTGAGTGCATAATGGTCATTGACTAGCTCAGTATCTGAGTGTATAATGGTCATGGACTAGCTCCATATCTGAGTGTATAATGGTCATGGACAAGCTCAGTATCTGAGTGTATAATGGCCATGGACAAGCTCCATATCTGAGTGCATAATGGTCATAGACTAGCTCAGTATCTGAGTGTATAAAGGCCGTGTACTAGCTCAGCATCTGAGTGGATAATGGTCGTCAACTGGGTCAGAATCTGAGTGTATAATGGTCATGGACTAGGTCAGTATTGGAGTAGATAATGATCTTGGACTAGCTCAGTATCTGAGTGTATAATGGCCATGGACTATGTCAGTATCTGAGTGTAAAATGGTCATGGACTAGCTCAGTATCTGAGTGTATAATGGCCATGCGCTAGTTCAGTATCTGAGTGTATAATGGTCATGGATTAGCTCAGTATTTGAGTGTATAGCGGTCATGGACTAACTCAATATCTGAGTGTATAATGGTCATGGACTACGTCAGTATGTGAGTGTATAATGGTCGTGAAATAGCTCAGTATCTGAGTGTATAATGGTCATGGACTAGCTCAATATCTGAGTGTATAATGGTCATGGACTAGCTCAGTATCTGAGTGTATAATGGCCATGGACTACGTCAGTATGTGAGTGTATAATGGTCGTGAAATAGCTCAGTATCTGAGTGTATAATGGTCATGGACTAGCTCAATATCTGAGTGTATAATGGTCATGGACTAGCTCAGTATCTGAGTGTGTAATGGTCATGGACTAGCTCAGTATCTGAGTGTATAATGGTCATGGACTAGCTCAGTATCTGAAAGTATATCGGTCATGGACTAGCTGAATATCCCAGTGTATAATTGTCATGGACTAGCTCAGTATCTGTGTGTATAAAGGCCGTGGTCTACCTCAGGATCTGAGTGTATGATAGTCGTGGACTACCTCAGTATCTGAGTGAAGAATGGTCATGGACTATCACAGTATCTGAGTGTATAGGGGCCATGAATTACCTCGGTATCTGAGTGTATAATGGCCATGGACTAGCTCAGTATCTGAGCAGATAATGGTTGTGATCTTGCTCAGTAGCAGAATGTATGATGGTCAGGGACTTGCTCAGTAACTGAGTGTATAAGGGCCATGAACCAGCTCAGGAAATGAGTGTATAATGGTCATGGACTAGCTCAGTATCTGAGTGGATAATGGTCATGGAATATCTCAGCATCTGAGTGTATAATGGTCATGGACTAGCTCAGTATCTGAGTGCATAATGGTCATTGACTAGCTCAGTATCTGAGTGTATAATGGTCATGGACTAGCTCCATATCTGAGTGTATAATGGTCATGGACAAGCTCAGTATCTGAGTGTATAATGGCCATGGACAAGCTCCATATCTGAGTGCATAATGGTCATAGACTAGCTCAGTATCTGAGTGTATAAAGGCCGTGTACTAGCTCAGCATCTGAGTGGATAATGGTCGTCAACTGGGTCAGAATCTGAGTGTATAATGGTCATGGACTAGGTCAGTATCGGAGTAGATAATGATCTTGGACTAGCTCAGTATCTGAGTGTATAATGGCCATGGACTATGTCAGTATCTGAGTGTAAAATGGTCATGGACTAGCTCAGTATCTGAGTGTATAATGGCCATGCGCTAGTTCAGTATCTGAGTGTATAATGGTCATGGATTAGCTCAGTATTTGAGTGTATAGCGGTCATGGACTAACTCAATATCTGAGTGTATAATGGTCATGGACTAGCTCAATCTCTGAGTGTATAAACGTCATTGACTAGCTCAGTATCTGAGTGTATAATGGTCATAGACTAGCTCAGTATCTGAGTGCATAATGGTCATGGACTTGCTCAGTATCTGAGTATATAAAAGCCGTGGACTAGCTCAGTATCTGAGTGCATAATGGTCGTGAACTGGCTCAGTATCTGAGTGTATAATGGTCATGGACTAGCTCAGTATCTGAGTAGATAATGGTCATGGACTAGCTCAGTATCTGAGTGTATAATGGCCATGGACTACGTCAGTATGTGAGTGTATAATGGTCGTGAAATAGCTCAGTATCTGAGTGTATAATGGTCATGGACTAGCTCAATATCTGAGTGTATAATGGTCATGGACTAGCTCAGTATCTGAGTGTATAATGGTCATGGACTAGCTCAGTATCTGAGTGTATAATGGTCATGGACTAGCTCAGTATCTGAGAGTATATCGGTCATGGACTAGCTGAGTATCCCAGTGTATAATTGTCATGGACTAGCTCAGTATCTGTGTGTATAAAGGCCGTGGTCTAGCTCAGGATCTGAGTGTATGATAGTCGTGGACTACCTCAGTATCTGAGTGAAGAATGGTCATGGACTATCACAGTATCTGAGTGTATAGGGGCCATGAATTACCTCGGTATCTGAGTGTATAATGGCCATGGACTAGCTCAGTATCTGAGCAGATAATGGTTGTGATCTTGCTCAGTAGCAGAATGTATGATGGTCAGGGACTTGCTCAGTAACTGAGTGTATAAGGGCCATGAACCAGCTCAGGAAATGAGTGTATAATGGTCATGGACTAGCTCAGTATCTGAGTGGATAATGGTCATGGAATATCTCAGCATCTGAGTGTATAATGGTCATGGACTAGCTCAGTATCTGAGTGCATAATGGTCATTGACTAGCTCAGTATCTGAGTGTATAATGGTCATGGACTAGCTCCATATCTGAGTGTATAATGGTCATGGACAAGCTCAGTATCTGAGTGTATAATGGCCATGGACAAGCTCCATATCTGAGTGCATAATGGTCATAGACTAGCTCAGTATCTGAGTGTATAAAGGCCGTGTACTAGCTCAGCATCTGAGTGGATAATGGTCGTCAACTGGGTCAGAATCTGAGTGTATAATGGTCATGGACTAGGTCAGTATCGGAGTAGATAATGATCATGGACTAGCTCAGTATCTGAGTGTATAATGGCCATGCGCTAGTTCAGTATCTGAGTGTATAATGGTCTTGGATTAGCTCAGTATTTGAGTGTATAGCGGTCATGGACTAACTCAATATCTGAGTGTATAATGGTCATGGACTAGCTCAATCTCTGAGTGTATAAAGGTCATTGACTAGCTCAGTATCTGAGTGCATAATGGTCATTGACTAGCTCAGTATCTGAGTGTATAATGGTCATGGACTAGCTCCATATCTGAGTGTATAATGGTCATGGACAAGCTCAGTATCTGAGTGTATAATGGCCATGGACAAGCTCCATATCTGAGTGCATAATGGTCATAGACTAGCTCAGTATCTGAGTGTATAAAGGCCGTGTACTAGCTCAGCATCTGAGTGGATAATGGTCGTCAACTGGGTCAGAATCTGAGTGTATAATGGTCATGGACTAGGTCAGTATTGGAGTAGATAATGATCTTGGACTAGCTCAGTATCTGAGTGTATAATGGCCATGGACTATGTCAGTATCTGAGTGTAAAATGGTCATGGACTAGCTCAGTATCTGAGTGTATAATGGCCATGCGCTAGTTCAGTATCTGAGTGTATAATGGTCATGGATTAGCTCAGTATTTGAGTGTATAGCGGTCATGGACTAACTCAATATCTGAGTGTATAATGGTCATGGACTACGTCAGTATGTGAGTGTATAATGGTCGTGAAATAGCTCAGTATCTGAGTGTATAATGGTCATGGACTAGCTCAATATCTGAGTGTATAATGGTCATGGACTAGCTCAGTATCTGAGTGTATAATGGCCATGGACTACCTCAGTATGTGAGTGTATAATGGTCGTGAAATAGCTCAGTATCTGAGTGTATAATGGTCATGGACTAGCTCAATATCTGAGTGTATAATGGTCATGGACTAGCTCAGTATCTGAGTGTGTAATGGTCATGGACTAGCTCAGTATCTGAGTGTATAATGGTCATGGACTAGCTCAGTATCTGAAAGTATATCGGTCATGGACTAGCTGAGTATCCCAGTGTATAATTGTCATGGACTAGCTCAGTATCTGTGTGTATAAAGGCCGTGGTCTAGCTCAGGATCTGAGTGTATGATAGTCGTGGACTACCTCAGTATCTGAGTGAAGAATGGTCATGGACTATCACAGTATCTGAGTGTATAGGGGCCATGAATTACCTCGGTATCTGAGTGTATAATGGCCATGGACTAGCTCAGTATCTGAGCAGATAATGGTTGTGATCTTGCTCAGTAGCAGAATGTATGATGGTCAGGGACTTGCTCAGTAACTGAGTGTATAAGGGCCATGAACCAGCTCAGGAAATGAGTGTATAATGGTCATGGACTAGCTCAGTATCTGAGTGGATAATGGTCATGGAATATCTCAGCATCTGAGTGTATAATGGTCATGGACTAGCTCAGTATCTGAGTGCATAATGGTCATTGACTAGCTCAGTATCTGAGTGTATAATGGTCATGGACTAGCTCCATATCTGAGTGTATAATGGTCATGGACAAGCTCAGTATCTGAGTGTATAATGGCCATGGACAAGCTCCATATCTGAGTGCATAATGGTCATAGACTAGCTCAGTATCTGAGTGTATAAAGGCCGTGTACTAGCTCAGCATCTGAGTGGATAATGGTCGTCAACTGGGTCAGAATCTGAGTGTATAATGGTCATGGACTAGGTCAGTATCGGAGTAGATAATGATCTTGGACTAGCTCAGTATCTGAGTGTATAATGGCCATGGACTATGTCAGTATCTGAGTGTAAAATGGTCATGGACTAGCTCAGTATCTGAGTGTATAATGGCCATGCGCTAGTTCAGTATCTGAGTGTATAATGGTCATGGATTAGCTCAGTATTTGAGTGTATAGCGGTCATGGACTAACTCAATATCTGAGTGTATAATGGTCATGGACTAGCTCAATCTCTGAGTGTATAAAGGTCATTGACTAGCTCAGTATCTGAGTGTATAATGGTCATAGACTAGCTCAGTATCTGAGTGCATAATGGTCATGGACTTGCTCAGTATCTGAGTATATAAAGGCCGTGGACTCGCTCAGTATCTGAGTGCATAATGGTCGTGAACTGGCTCAGTATCTGAGTGTATAATGGTCATGGACTAGCTCAGTATCTGAGTAGATAATGGTCATGGACTAGCTCAGTATCTGAGTGTATAATGGCCATGGACTACGTCAGTATGTGAGTGTATAATGGTCGTGAAATAGCTCAGTATCTGAGTGTATAATGGTCATGGACTAGCTCAATATCTGAGTGTATAATGGTCATGGACTAGCTCAGTATCTGAGTGTATAATGGTCATGGACTAGCTCAGTATCTGAGTGTATAATGGTCATGGACTAGCTCAGTATCTGAGAGTATATCGGTCATGGACTAGCTGAGTATCCCAGTGTATAATTGTCATGGACTAGCTCAGTATCTGTGTGTATAAAGGCCGTGGTCTAGCTCAGGATCTGAGTGTATGATAGTCGTGGACTACCTCAGTATCTGAGTGAAGAATGGTCATGGACTATCACAGTATCTGAGTGTATAGGGGCCATGAATTACCTCGGTATCTGAGTGTATAATGGCCATGGACTAGCTCAGTATCTGAGCAGATAATGGTTGTGATCTTGCTCAGTAGCAGAATGTATGATGGTCAGGGACTTGCTCAGTTACTGAGTGTATAAGGGCCATGAACCAGCTCAGGAAATGAGTGTATAATGGTCATGGACTAGCTCAGTATCTGAGTGGATAATGGTCATGGAATATATCAGCATCTGAGTGTATAATGGTCATGGACTAGCTCAGTATCTGAGTGCATAATGGTCATTGACTAGCTCAGTATCTGAGTGTATAATGGTCATGGACTAGCTCCATATCTGAGTGTATAATGGTCATGGACAAGCTCAGTATCTGAGTGTATAATGGCCATGGACAAGCTCCATATCTGAGTGCATAATGGTCATAGACTAGCTCAGTATCTGAGTGTATAAAGGCCGTGCACTAGCTCAGCATCTGAGTGGATAATGGTCGTCAACTGGGTCAGAATCTGAGTGTATAATGGTCATGGACTAGGTCAGTATCGGAGTAGATAATGATCATGGACTAGCTCAGTATCTGAGTGTATAATGGCCATGCGCTAGTTCAGTATCTGAGTGTATAATGGTCTTGGATTAGCTCAGTATTTGAGTGTATAGCGGTCATGGACTAACTCAATATCTGAGTGTATAATGGTCATGGACTAGCTCAATCTCTGAGTGTATAAAGGTCATTGACTAGCTCAGTATCTGAGTGCATAATGGTCATTGACTAGCTCAGTATCTGAGTGTATAATGGTCATGGACTAGCTCCATATCTGAGTGTATAATGGTCATGGACAAGCTCAGTATCTGAGTGTATAATGGCCATGGACAAGCTCCATATCTGAGTGCATAATGGTCATAGACTAGCTCAGTATCTGAGTGTATAAAGGCCGTGTACTAGCTCAGCATCTGAGTGGATAATGGTCGTCAACTGGGTCAGAATCTGAGTGTATAATGGTCATGGACTAGGTCAGTATTGGAGTAGATAATGATCTTGGACTAGCTCAGTATCTGAGTGTATAATGGCCATGGACTATGTCAGTATCTGAGTGTAAAATGGTCATGGACTAGCTCAGTATCTGAGTGTATAATGGCCATGCGCTAGTTCAGTATCTGAGTGTATAATGGTCATGGATTAGCTCAGTATTTGAGTGTATAGCGGTCATGGACTAACTCAATATCTGAGTGTATAATGGTCATGGACTACGTCAGTATGTGAGTGTATAATGGTCGTGAAATAGCTCAGTATCTGAGTGTATAATGGTCATGGACTAGCTCAATATCTGAGTGTATAATGGTCATGGACTAGCTCAGTATCTGAGTGTATAATGGCCATGGACTACCTCAGTATGTGAGTGTATAATGGTCGTGAAATAGCTCAGTATCTGAGTGTATAATGGTCATGGACTAGCTCAATATCTGAGTGTATAATGGTCATGGACTAGCTCAGTATCTGAGTGTATAATGGTCATGGACTAGCTCAGTATCTGAGTGTATAATGGTCATGGACTAGCTCAGTATCTGAAAGTATATCGGTCATGGACTAGCTGAGTATCCCAGTGTATAATTGTCATGGACTAGCTCAGTATCTGTGTGTATAAAGGCCGTGGTCTAGCTCTGGATCTGAGTGTATGATAGTCGTGGACTACCTCAGTATCTGAGTGAAGAATGGTCATGGACTATCACAGTATCTGAGTGTATAGGGGCCATGAATTACCTCGGTATCTGAGTGTATAATGGCCATGGACTAGCTCAGTATCTGAGCAGATAATGGTTGTGATCTTGCTCAGTAGCAGAATGTATGATGGTCAGGGACTTGCTCAGTAACTGAGTGTATAAGGGCCATGAACCAGCTCAGGAAATGAGTGTATAATGGTCATGGACTAGCTCAGTATCTGAGTGGATAATGGTCATGGAATATCTCAGCATCTGAGTGTATAATGGTCATGGACTAGCTCAGTATCTGAGTGCATAATGGTCATTGACTAGCTCAGTATCTGAGTGTATAATGGTCATGGACTAGCTCCATATCTGAGTGTATAATGGTCATGGACAAGCTCAGTATCTGAGTGTATAATGGCCATGGACAAGCTCCATATCTGAGTGCATAATGGTCATAGACTAGCTCAGTATCTGAGTGTATAAAGGCCGTGTACTAGCTCAGCATCTGAGTGGATAATGGTCGTCAACTGGGTCAGAATCTGAGTGTGTAATGGTCATGGACTAGGTCAGTATCGGAGTAGATAATGATCATGGACTAGCTCAGTATCTGAGTGTATAATGGCCATGCGCTAGTTCAGTATCTGAGTGTATAATGGTCTTGGATTAGCTCAGTATTTGAGTGTATAGCGGTCATGGACTAACTCAATATCTGAGTGTATAATGATCATGGACTAGCTCAATCTCTGAGTGTATAAAGGTCATTGACTAGCTCAGTATCTGAGTGTATAATGGTCATGGACTAGCTCAGTATCTGAGTAGATAATGGTCATGGACTAGCTCAGTATCTGAGTGTATAATGGCCATGGACTACGTCAGTATGTGAGTGTATAATGGTCGTGAAATAGCTCAGTATCTGAGTGTATAATGGTCATGGACTAGCTCAATATCTGAGTGTATAATGGTCATGGACTAGCTCAGTATCTGAGTGTATAATGGTCATGGACTAGCTCAGTATCTGAGTGTATAATGGTCATGGACTAGCTCAGTATCTGAGAGTATATCGGTCATGGACTAGCTGAGTATCCCAGTGTATAATTGTCATGGACTAGCTCAGTATCTGTGTGTATAAAGGCCGTGGTCTAGCTCAGGATCTGAGTGTATGATATTCGTGGACTACCTCAGTATCTGAGTGAAGAATGGTCATGGACTATCACAGTACCTGAGTGTATAGGGGCCATGAATTACCTCGGTATCTGAGTGTACAATGGCCATGGACTAGCTCAGTATCTGAGCAGATAATGGTTGTGATCTTGCTCAGTAGCAGAATGTATGATGGTCAGGGACTTGCTCAGTAACTGAGTGTATAAGGGCCATGAACCAGCTCTGGAAATGAGAGTATAATGGTCATGGACTAGCTCAGTATCTGAGTGTATAATGGTCATGGACTAGCACAGTCCCTGAGTGCATAATGGTCATGGACTAGCTCAGTATCTGAGTGTATAATGGTCATGGACTAGCACAGTCCCTGAGTGCATAATGGTCATAGACTAGCTCAGTATCTGAGTGTATAAAGGCCGTGGACTAACTCAATATCTGAGTGTATAATGGTCATAAAATAGCTCAGTATCTGAGTGTATAATGGTCATGGACTAGCTCAGTATTTGAGTGTATAATGGCCATGGGCTAGCTCAGTATCTGACTGTATAATGGCCATGGACTAGCTCACTATCTGAGTGGATAATGGTCATGGACTAGCTCAGTATCTGAGTGTATAATGGTCGTGAAATAGTTCAGTATCTGAGCGAACAATGGTCATTGACTAGCTCAGTATCTGAGTGTATAATGGTCGGGAAATAGCTCAGTATCTGAGTGTATAATGGTCATTGACTAGCTCAGTATCTGAGTGTATAATGGTCGTGACATAGCTCAGTATCTGAGTGTATAATGGTCATGGACCAGCTCAGTATCTGAGTGGATAATGGTCATGGACTAGCTCAGTATCTGAGTGTATAATGGTCGTGAAATTGCTCAATATCTGAGTGTATAATGGTCGTGGACTAGCTCAGTATCTGAGTGGATAATGGTCATGGACTAGCTCAGTATCTGAGTGGATAATGGTCATGGACTAGCTCAGTACCTGAGTGGATAATAGTCATGGACTAGCTCAGTATCTGAGTGTGTAATGGTCATGGACTAGCTCAGTATCTGAGTGTATAATGGTTTGGGCTAGCTCAGTATCTGAGTGTATAATGGCCATGAGCTTGTTCACTATCTGAGTTTATAATGGTCATGGACTAGCTCAGTATCTGAGTGTATAATGGTCGTGAAATAGCTCAGTATCTGGTATAATGGTCATGGACTAGCTCAGTAAATGAGTGTATAATGGTCATGGACAAGCTCAGTATCTGAGTGTATAATGGTCATGGACTAGCTCAGTATCTGAATGTATAATGGTCATGGACTAGCTCAGTATCTGAGTGTATAATGGTCATGGACTAGCTCAATATCTGAGTGTATAATGGTCATGGTCTAGCTCAGTATCTGTGTGTATAATGGCCATGGACTAGCTCAGTATCTGAGTGCATAATGGTCATAGACTAGCTCAGTATCTGAATGTATAATGGTCATGGACTTGCTCAGTATCTGAGTGTATAATGGTCTTGGACTAGCTCAGTATCTGAGTTCATAATGACCATGGACTAGCTCAGGATCTGAGTGTATAATGGTCATGGACTAGCTCAGTATCTGAGTGTAGAAAGGCCGTGGACAAGCATAGTACCTGAGTGCATAATGGTCATGGACTTGCTCAGTATCTGAGTGTTTAATGGTCATGGACCAGCTCAGTATCTGAGTGTATAATGGTCGTGAAATAGTTCAGTATCTGAGCTTACAATGGTCATTGACTAGCTCAGTATCTGAGTGTATAATGGTCATGAAATAGCTCAGTATCTGAGTGTATAATGGTCATGGACTAGCTCAGTATCTGAGTGTATAATGGCCATGGGCAAATTCAGAATCTGAGTGTATTATGGTCATGGACTAGCTCAGTAAATGAGTGTATAATGGTTGTGAAATAGCTCAGTATCTGAGTGTATAATGGTCATGGACTAGCTCAGTATCTGAGTGTATATTGCTCATGGACTAGCTCAGTATCTGAGTGTATAATGGTCATGGACTAGCTCAGTACCTGAGTGCATAATGGTCATAGACTAGCTCAGTATCTGAGTGTAGAAAGGCCGTGGACTAGCACAGTACCTGAGTGCATAATGGTCATGGACTAGCTCAGTATCTGAGTGTATAAAGGCCGTGGACTAACTCAGTATCTGAGTGTATAATGGTCGTAAAATAGCTCAGTATCTGAGTGTATAATGGTCATGGACTAGCTCAGTATCTGAGTGTATAATGGCTATGGGCTAGCTCAGTATCTGACTGTATAATGGCCATGGACTAGCTCACTATCTGAGTGGATAATGGTCATGGACTAGCTCAGTATCTGAGTGTTTAATGGTCATGGACTAGCTCAGTATCTGAGTGTATAATGGTCGTGAAATAGTTCAGTATCTGAGCGTACAATGGTTATTGACCAGCTCAGTATCTGAGTGTATAATGGTCATGAAATAGCTCAGTATCTGAGTGTATAATGGTCATGACTAGCTCAGTATCTGAGTGTATAATGGCCATGGGCCAATTCAGAATCTGAGTGTATTATGGTCATGGACTAGCTCAGTATCTGAGTGTAGAATGGTCGTGAACTGGCTCAGTATCTGAGGGTATAATGGTCGTGAAATAGTTCAGTATCTGAGTGTATAATGGTCATGAAATAGCTCAGTATCTGAATGTATAATGGTCATGGACTAGCTCAGTATCTGAGTGTATAATGGTCATGGAATATCTCAGCATCTGAGTGTATAATGGTCATGGACTAGCTCAGTATCTGAGTGCATAATGGTCATGGACAAGCTCAGTATCTGAGTGTATAATGGCCATGGACAAGCTCCATATCTGAATGCATAATGGTCATAGCCTAGCTCAGTATCTGAGTGTATAAAGGCCGTGTACTAGCTCAGCATCTGAGTGGATAATGGTCCTCAACTGGGTCAGAATCAGAGTGTATAATGGTCATGGACTAGCTCAGTATCGGAGTAGATAATGATCATGGACTAGCTCAGTATCTGAGTGTATAATGGCCATGGACTATGTCAGTATCTGAGTGAAAAATGGTCATGGACTAGCTCAGTATCTGAGTGTATAATGGCCATGCGCTAGTTCAGTATCTGAGTGTATAATGGTCATGGATTAGCTCAGTATTTGAGTGTATAGCGGTCATGGACTAACTCAATATCTGAGTGTATAATTGTCATTGACTAGCTCAATATCTTAGTGTATAAAGGTCATTGACTAGCTCAGTATCTGAGTGTATAATGGTCATAGACTAGCTCAGTATCTGAGTGCATAATGGTCATGGACTAGCTCAATATCTGAGTGTATAATGGTCATGGACTAGCTCAGTATCTGAGTGTATAATGGTCATGGACTAGCTCAGTATCTGAGTGTATAATGGTCATGGACTAGCTCAGTATCTGAGAGTATATCGGTCATGGACTAGCTGAGTATCCCAGTGTATAATTGTCATGGACTAGCTCAGTATCTGTGTGTATAAAGGCCGTGGTCTAGCTCAGGATCTGAGTGTATGATAGTCGTGGACTACCTCAGTATCTGAGTGAAGAATGGTCATGGACTATCACAGTATCTGAGTGTATAGGGGCCATGAATTACCTCGGTATCTGAGTGTATAATGGCCATGGACTAGCTCAGTATCTGAGCAGATAATGGTTGTGATCTTGCTCAGTAGCAGAATGTATGATGGTCAGGGACTTGCTCAGTAACTGAGTGTATAAGGGCCATGAACCAGCTCTGGAAATGAGTGTATAATGGTCATGGACTAGCTCAGTATCTGAGTGTATAATGGTCATGGACTAGCACAGTCCCTGAGTGCATAATGGTCATGGACTAGCTCAGTATCTGAGTGTATAATGGTCATGGACTAGCACAGTCCCTGAGTGCATAATGGTCATAGACTAGCTCAGTATCTGAGTGTATAAAGGCCGTGGACTAACTCAATATCTGAGTGTATAATGGTCATAAAATAGCTCAGTATCTGAGTGTATAATGGTCATTCACTAGCTCAGTATTTGAGTGTATAATGGCCATGGGCTAGCTCAGTATCTGACTGTATAATGGCCATGGACTAGCTCACTATCTGAGTGGATAATGGTCATGGACTAGCTCAGTATCTGAGTGTTTAATGGTCATGGACTATCTCAGTATCTGAGTGTATAATGGTCGTGAAATAGTTCAGTATCTGAGCGTACAATGGTCATTGACTAGCTCAGTATCTGAGTGTATAATGGTCGGGAAATAGCTCAGTATCTGAGTGTATAATGGCCATGGACAAGCTCCATATCTGAATGCATAATGGTCATAGCCTAGCTCAGTATCTGAGTGTATAAAGGCCGTGTACTAGCTCAGCATCTGAGTGGATAATGGTCCTCAACTGGGTCAGAATCAGAGTGTATAATGGTCATGGACTAGCTCAGTATCGGAGTAGATAATGATCATGGACTAGCTCAGTATCTGAGTGTATAATGGCCATGGACTATGTCAGTATCTGAGTGTAAAATGGTCATGGACTAGCTCAGTATCTGAGTGTATAATGGCCATGCGCTAGTTCAGTATCTGAGTGTATAATGGTCATGGATTAGCTCAGTATTTGAGTGTATAGCGGTCATGGACTAACTCAATATCTGAGTGTATAATTGTCATTGACTAGCTCAATATCTTAGTGTATAAAGGTCATTGACTAGCTCAGTATCTGAGTGTATAATGGTCATAGACTAGCTCAGTATTTGAGTGCATAATGGTCATGGACTAGCTCAATATCTGAGTGTATAATGGTCATGGACTAGCTCAGTATCTGAGTGTATAATGGTCATGGACTAGCTCAGTATCTGAGTGTATAATGGTCATGGACTAGCTCAGTATCTGAGAGTATATCGGTCATGGACTAGCTGAGTATCCCAGTGTATAATTGTCATGGACTAGCTCAGTATCTGTGTGTATAAAGGCCGTGGTCTAGCTCAGGATCTGAGTGTATGATAGTCGTGGACTACCTCAGTATCTGAGTGAAGAATGGTCATGGACTATCACAGTATCTGAGTGTATAGGGGCCATGAATTACCTCGGTATCTGAGTGTATAATGGCCATGGACTAGCTCAGTATCTGAGCAGATAATGGTTGTGATCTTGCTCAGTAGCAGAATGTATGATGGTCAGGGACTTGCTCAGTAACTGAGTGTATAAGGTCCATGAACCAGCTCTGGAAATGAGTGTATAATGGTCATGGACTAGCTCAGTATCTGAGTGTATAATGGTCATGGACTAGCACAGTCCCTGAGTGCATAATGGTCATGGACTAGCTCAGTATCTGAGTGTATAATGGTCATGGACTAGCACAGTCCCTGAGTGCATAATGGTCATAGACTAGCTCAGTATCTGAGTGTATAAAGGCCGTGGACTAACTCAATATCTGAGTGTATAATGGTCATAAAATAGCTCAGTATCTGAGTGTATAATGGTCATGGACTAGCTCAGTTTTTGAGTGTATAATGGCCATGGGCTAGCTCAGTATCTGACTGTATAATGGCCATGGACTAGCTCACTATCTGAGTGGATAATGGTCATGGACTAGCTCAGTATCTGAGTGTTTAATGGTCATGGACTAGCTCAGTATCTGAGTGTATAATGGTCGTGAAATAGTTCAGTATCTGAGCGTACAATGGTCATTGACTAGCTCAGTATCTGAGTGTATAATGGTCGGGAAATAGCTCAGTATCTGAGTGTATAATGGTCATTGACTAGCTCAGTATCTGAGTGTATAATGGTCGTGACATAGCTCAGTATCTGAGTGTATAATGGTCATGGACCAGCTCAGTATCTGAGTGGATAATGGTCATGGACTAGCTCAGTATCTGAGTGTATAATGGTCGTGAAATTGCTCAATATCTGAGTGTATAATGGTCGTGGACTAGCTCAGTATCTGAGTGGATAATGGTCATGGACTAGCTCAGTATCTGAGTGGATAATGGTCATGGACTAGCTCAGTACCTGAGTGGATAATAGTCATGGACTAGCTCAGTATCTGAGTGTATAATGGTCATGGACTAGCTCAGTATCTGAGTGTATAATGGTTTGGGCTAGCTCAGTATCTGAGTGTATAATGGCCATGAGCTAGTTCACTATCTGAGTTTATAATGGTCATGGACTAGCTCAGTATCTGAGTGTATAATGGTCGTGAAATAGCTCAGTATCTGGTATAATGGTCATGGACTAGCTCAGTAAATGAGTGTATAATGGTCATGGACAAGCTCAGTATCTGAGTGTATAATGGTCATGGACTAGCTCAGTATCTGAATGTATAATGGTCATGGACTAGCTCAGTATCTGAGTGTATAATGGTCATGGACTAGCTCAATATCTGAGTGTATAATGGTCATGGTCTAGCTCAGTATCTGAGTGTATAATGGCCATGGACTAGCTCAGTATCTGAGTGCATAATGGTCATAGACTAGCTCAGTATCTGAATGTATAATGGTCATGGACTTGCTCAGTATCTGAGTGTATAATGGTCTTGGACTAGCTCAGTATCTGAGTTCATAATGACCATGGACTAGCTCAGGATCTGAGTGTATGATAGTCATGGACTACCTCAGTATCTGAGTGTATAATGGTCATGGACTAGCTCAGTATCTGAGTGTAGAAAGGCCGTGGACAAGCATAGTACCTGAGTGCATAATGGTCATGGACTAGCTCAGTATCTGAGTGTTTAATGGTCATGGACCAGCTCAGTATCTGAGTGTATAATGGTCGTGAAATAGTTCAGTATCTGAGCGTACAATGGTCATTGACTAGCTCAGTATCTGAGTGTATAATGGTCATGAAATAGCTCAGTATCTGAGTGTATAATGGTCATGGACTTGCTCAGTATCTGAGTGTATAATGGCCATGGGCCAATTCAGAATCTGAGTGTATTATGGTCATGGACTAGCTCAGTAAATGAGTGTATAATGGTTGTGAGATAGCTCAGTATCTGAGTGTATAATGGTCATGGACTAGCTCAGTATCTGAGTGTATATTGCTCATGGACTAGCTCAGTATCTGAGTGTATAATGGTCATGGACTAGCTCAGTACCTGAGTGCATAATGGTCATAGACTAGCTCAGTATCTGAGTGTAGAAAGGCCGTGGACTAGCACAGTACCTGAGTGCATAATGGTCATGGACTAGCTCAGTATCTGAGTGTATAAAGGCCGTGGACTAACTCAGTATCTGAGTGTATAATGGTCGTAAAATAGCTCAGTATCTGAGTGTATAATGGTCATTGACTAGCTCAGTATCTGAGTGTATAATGGCTATGGGCTAGCTCAGTATCTGACTGTATAATGGCCATGGACTAGCTCACTATCTGAGTGGATAATGGTCATGGACTAGCTCAGTATCTGAGTGTTTAATGGTCATGGACTAGCTCAGTATCTGAGTGTATAATGGTCGTGAAATAGTTCAGTATCTGAGCGTACAATGGTTATTGACCAGCTCAGTATCTGAGTGTATAATGGCCATAGGCCAATTCAGAATCTGAGTGTATTATGGTCATGGACTAGCTCAGTATCTGAGTGTAGAATGGTCGTGAACTGGCTCAGTATCTGAGGGTATAATGGTCGTGAAATAGTTCAGTATCTGAGCGTATAATGGTCATGGACTAGCTCAGTATCTGAGTGTATAATGGTCGTGAAATAGCTCAGTATCTGAGTGTATAATGGTCATGGACTAGCTCAGTATCTGAGTGTATAATGGCCATGGGCCAATTCAGAATCTGAGTGTATTATTTTCTTGGACTAGATCAGTATCTGAGTGTATAATGGTCGTGAAATAGCTCAGTATCTGAATGTATAATGGTCATGGACTCGCTCAGTATCTGAGTGTATAATGGTCATGGAATATCTCAGCATCTGAGTGTATAATGGTCATGGACTAGCTCAGTATCTGAGTGCATAATGGTCATGGACAAGCTCAGTATCTGAGTGTATAATGGCCATGGACAAGCTCCATATCTGAATGCATAATGGTGATAGCCTAGCTCAGTATCTGAGTGTATAAAGGCCGTGTACTAGCTCAGCATCTGAGTGGATAATGGTCCTCAACTGGGTCAGAATCAGAGTGTATAATGGTCATGGACTAGCTCAGTATCGGAGTAGATAATGATCATGGACTAGCTCAGTATCTGAGTGTATAATGGCCATGGACTATGTCAGTATCTGAGTGTAAAATGGTCATGGACTAGCTCAGTATCTGAGTGTATAATGGCCATGCGCTAGTTCAGTATCTGAGTGTATAATGGTCATGGATTAGCTCAGTATTTGTGTGTATAGCGGTCATGGACTAACTCAATATCTGAGTGTATAATTGTCATTGACTAGCTCAATATCTTAGTGTATAAAGGTCATTGACTAGCTCAGTATCTGAGTGTATAATGGTCATAGACTAGCTCAGTATCTGAGTGCATAATGGTCATGGACTTGCTCAGTATCTGAGTGTATAAAGGCCGTGGACTAGCTCAGTATCTGAGTGCATAATGGTCGTGGACTGGCTCAGTATCTGAGTGTATAATGGTCATGGACTAGCTCAGTATCTGAGTAGATAATGGTCATGGACTAGCTCAGTATCTGAGTGTATAATGGCCATGGACAAGCTCAGTATCTGAGTAGATAATGGTCATGGACTCGCTCAGTAAATGAGTGTATAATGGTCATGGACAAGCTCAGTATCTGAGTGTATAATGGTCATGGACTAGCTCAGTATCTGAATGTATAATGGTCATGGACTAGCTCAGTATCTGAGTGTATAATGGTCATGGACTAGCTCAATATCTGAGTGTATAATGGTCATGGTCTAGCTCAGTATCTGAGTGTATAATGGCCATGGACTAGCTCAGTATCTGAGTGCATAATGGTCATAGACTAGCTCAGTATCTGAATGTATAATGGTCATGGACTTGCTCAGTATCTGAGTGTATAATGGTCTTGGACTAGCTCAGTATCTGAGTTCATAATGACCATGGACTAGCTCAGGATCTGAGTGTATGATAGTCATGGACTACCTCAGTATCTGAGTGTATAATGGTCATGGACTAGCTCAGTATCTGAGTGTAGAAAGGCCGTGGACAAGCATAGTACCTGAGTGCATAATGGTCATGGACTAGCTCAGTATCTGAGTGTTTAATGGTCATGGACCAGCTCAGTATCTGAGTGTATAATGGTCGTGAAATAGTTCAGTATCTGAGCGTACAATGGTCATTGACTAGCTCAGTATCTGAGTGTATAATGGTCATGAAATAGCTCAGTATCTGAGTGTATAATGGTCATGGACTTGCTCAGTATCTGAGTGTATAATGGCCATGGGCCAATTCAGAATCTGAGTGTATTATGGTCATGGACTAGCTCAGTAAATGAGTGTATAATGGTTGTGAAATAGCTCAGTATCTGAGTGTATAATGGTCATGGACTAGCTCAGTATCTGAGTGTATATTGCTCATGGACTAGCTCAGTATCTGAGTGTATAATGGTCATGGACTAGCTCAGTACCTGAGTGCATAATGGTCATAGACTAGCTCAGTATCTGAGTGTAGAAAGGCCGTGGACTAGCACAGTACCTGAGTGCATAATGGTCATGGACTAGCTCAGTATCTGAGTGTATAAAGGCCGTGGACTAACTCAGTATCTGAGTGTATAATGGTCGTAAAATAGCTCAGTATCTGAGTGTATAATGGCTATGGGCTAGCTCAGTATCTGACTGTATAATGGCCATGGACTAGCTCACTATCTGAGTGGATAATGGTCATGGACTAGCTCAGTATCTGAGTGTTTAATGGTCATGGACTAGCTCAGTATCTGAGTGTATAATGGTCGTGAAATAGTTCAGTATCTGAGCGTACAATGGTTATTGACCAGCTCAGTATCTGAGTGTATAATGGCCATAGGCCAATTCAGAATCTGAGTGTATTATGGTCATGGACTAGCTCAGTATCTGAGTGTAGAATGGTCGTGAACTGGCTCAGTATCTGAGGGTATAATGGTCGTGAAATAGTTCAGTATCTGAGCGTATAATGGTCATGGACTAGCTCAGTATCTGAGTGTATAATGGTCGTGAAATAGCTCAGTATCTGAGTGTATAATGGTCATGGACTAGCTCAGTATCTGAGTGTATAATGGCCATGGGCCAATTCAGAATCTGAGTGTATTATGGTCTTGGACTAGATCAGTATCTGAGTGTATAATGGTCGTGAAATAGCTCAGTATCTGAATGTATAATGGTCATGGACTAGCTCAGTATCTGAGTGTATAATGGTCATGGAATATCTCAGCATCTGAGTGTATAATGGTCATGGACTAGCTCAGTATCTGAGTGCATAATGGTCATGGACAAGCTCAGTATCTGAGTGTATAATGGCCATGGACAAGCTCCATATCTGAATGCATAATGGTGATAGCCTAGCTCAGTATCTGAGTGTATAAAGGCCGTGTACTAGCTCAGCATCTGAGTGGATAATGGTCCTCAACTGGGTCAGAATCAGAGTGTATAATGGTCATGGACTAGCTCAGTATCGGAGTAGATAATGATCATGGACTAGCTCAGTATCTGAGTGTATAATGGCCATGGACTATGTCAGTATCTGAGTGTAAAATGGTCATGGACTAGCTCAGTATCTGAGTGTATAATGGCCATGCGCTAGTTCAGTATCTGAGTGTATAATGGTCATGGATTAGCTCAGTATTTGTGTGTATAGCGGTCATGGACTAACTCAATATCTGAGTGTATAATTGTCATTGACTAGCTCAATATCTTAGTGTATAAAGGTCATTGACTAGCTCAGTATCTGAGTGTATAATGGTCATAGACTAGCTCAGTATCTGAGTGCATAATGGTCATGGACTTGCTCAGTATCTGAGTGTATAAAGGCCGTGGACTAGCTCAGTATCTGAGTGCATAATGGTCGTGGACTGGCTCAGTATCTGAGTGTATAATGGTCATGGACTAGCTCAGTATCTGAGTAGATAATGGTCATGGACTAGCTCAGTATCTGAGTGTATAATGGCCATGGACTACGTCAGTATGTGAGTGTATAATGGTCGTGAAATAGCTCAGTATCTGAGTGTATAATGGTCATGGACTAGCTCAATATCTGAGTGTATAATGGTCATGGACTAGCTCAGTATCTGAGTGTATAATGGTCATGGATTAGCTCAGTATCTGAGTGTATAATGGTCATGGACTAGCTCAGTATCTGTGTGTATAAAGGCCGTGGTCTAGCTCAGGATCTGAGTGTATGATAGTCGTGGACTACCTCAGTATCTGAGTGAAGAATGGTCATGGACTATCACAGTATCTGAGTGTATAGGGGCCATGAATTACCTCGGTATCTGAGTGTATAATGGCCATGGACTAGCTCAGTATCTGAGCAGATAATGGTTGTGATCTTGCTCAGTAGCAGAATGTATGATGGTCAGGGACTTGCTCAGTAACTGAGTGTATAAGGGCCATGAACCAGCTCAGGAAATGAGTGTATAATGGTCATGGACTAGCTCAGTATCTGAGTGGATAATGGTCATGGAATATCTCAGCATCTGAGTGTATAATGGTCATGGACTAGCTCAGTATCTGAGTGCATAATGGTCATTGACTAGCTCAGTATCTGAGTGTATAATGGTCATGGACTAGCTCCATATCTGAGTGTATAATGGCCATGGACAAGCTCAGTATCTGAGTGCATAAGGGTCATAGACTTGCTCGGTATCTGAGTGTATAAAGGCCGTGCACTAGCTCAGCATCTCAGTGGATAATGGTCGTGAACTGGCTCAGTACGTGAGTGTATAATGATCATGGACTAGCTCAATATCTGAGTGTATAATGGCCATGGACTATCTCAGTATCTGAGTGTATAATCGTCATGGACTAGCTCAGTATCTGAGTGTATAATGGCCATGCGCTAGCTCAGTATCTGAGTGTATAATGGTCTTGGATTAGCTCAGTATCTTAGTGTATAATGGTCATGGACTAGCTCAGTATCTGAGTGTATAGAGGTCATGGACTAACTCAATATCTGAGTGTATAATGGTCATGGACTAGCTCAATATCTGAGTGTATAAACGTCATGGACTAGCTCAGTATCTGAGTGTATAATTGTCATAGACTAGCTCAGTATCTGAGTGCATAATGGTCATGGACTAGCTCAGTATCTGAGTGTACAAAGGCCGTGGACTAGCTCAGTATCTGAGTGCATAATGGTCGTGAACTGGCTCAGTATCTGAGTGTATAATGGTCATGGACTAGCTCAGGAACTGTGTCTATGATAGTCATGGACTAGTTCAGTATCTGAGTGAAGAATGTTCATGGACTAGCACAGTATCTGAGTGTATAGGGGCCATGGACTACCTCAGTAACTGAGTGCATAATGGCCATGGACTAGCTCAATATTTGAGTGTATATTGGCCATGGACTAGCTCAGTATCTGAGTGCATAATGGTCATAGACTAGCTCAGTATCTGAGTGGATAATGGTCGTGAACTGGCTCAGTATCTGAGTGTATAATGATCATGGACTAGATCGGTATCGGAGTAGATAGTGGTCATGGACTAGCTCAGTATCTGACTGTATAATGGCCATGGACTACGTCAGTATCTGAGTGGATAATGGCCATGGGCTAGCTCAGTATCTGAGTGTATAATGGCCATGGACTAGCTCAGTATCTGAGTGGACAATGGTCATGGACTAGCTCAGTAACTGAGGGTATAATGGTCGTGAAATAGGTCAGTATCTGAGTGTATAATGGTCATGGACTAGCTCAGTATCTGAGTGGATAATGGTCATGGACTAGCTCAGTATCTGAGTGTATAATGGCCGTGAAATAGCTCAGTATCTGAGTGTATAATGGTCATGGACTAGCTCAGTATCTGAGTGCATAATGGCCATGGACTAGCTCAGTATCTGAGCGTATAATGGTCATGGACTACGTCAGTATCTGAGTGTATAAAGGTCATAAAATAGCTCAGTATCTGAGTGTATAATGGTCATGGACTAGCTCAGTATCTGAGTGTATAATGGCCATGGACTAGCTCAGTATCTGAGTGTAGAATGGCCATGGACTAGCTCAGTATCTGAGTGTATAACAGTCATGGACGAGCTCAGCGTCTGAGTGTATAATGGCCTGGGACTACATCAGTATCTGAGTGTATAATGGTCGTGAAATAGATCAGTATCTGAGTGTATAATGTTCATGGACTAGCTCAGTATCTGAGTGTATAATGGTCATGGACTTACTCGGTATCTGAATGTGTAATGGTCATGGACTAGCTCAGTATCTGAGTGTATAATGGTCATGGACTAGCTCAGTATCTGAGTGTATAATGGTCGTGAAATAGCTCAGTATCTGAGTGTATAATGGTCGTGGACTAGCTCAGTATCTGAGTGTATAATGGTTGTGCAATAGCTCAGTATCTGAGTGTATAATGGTCATGGACTAGCTCAGAATCTGAGTGGATAATGGTCATGGACTAGCTCAGTATCTGAGTGTATAATGGCCGTGAAATAGCTCAGTATCTGAGTGTATAATGGCCATGGGCTAGCTCAGTATCTGAGTGTATAATGGTCATGGACATGGTCAGTATCTGACTGTATAATGGCCATGGACTACGTCAGTATCTGAGTGTATAATGGTCGTAAAATAGCTCAGTATCTGAGTGTATAATGGTCATGGACTTGCTCAGTATCTGAGTGTATAATGACCATGGGCTTGCTCAGTATCTGAGTGTATAATGGCCATGGAATAGCTCAGTATCTGAGGGTATTATGGTCATGGACTGGCTCAGTATCTGAGTGTATAATGATCGTGAAATAGCTCAGTATCTGAGTGTATAATGGTCATGGACTAGCTCAGTATCTGAGTGTATAATGGTCATGGAATAGCTCAGCATCTGAGTGTATAATGGTCATGGACTAGCTCAATATCTGAGTGTATAATGGTCATGGACTAGCTCAGTGTCTGAGTGTATAATGGTCATGGACTAGCTCCATATCTGAGTGTATAATGGTCATGGACTAGGCCAGTATCTGAGTGTATATTGGCCATGGACAAGCTCAGTATCTGACTGTATAATGGCCATGGACTACGTCAGTATCTGAGTGTATAATGGTCGTAAAATAGCTCAGTATCTGAGTGTATAATGGTCATGGACTAGCTCAGTATCTGAGTGTATAATGACCATGGGCTAGCTCAGTATCTGAGTGTATAATGGCCATGGAATAGCTCAGTATCTGAGTGTATTATGGTCATGGACTAGGTCAGTATCTGAGTGTATAATGATCGTGAAATAGCTCAGTATCTGAGTGTATAATGGTCATGGACTTGCTCAGTATCTGAGTGTATAATGGTCATGGACTAGCTTAGTATCTGAGTGTATAATGTTCATGGACTTGCTCAATATCTGAGTGTATAATGGTCATGGACTAGCTCAGTATCTGAGTGTATAATGGCCATGGGCTAGCTCAGTATCTGAGTGTATAATGGTCATGGACTAGCTCAGGAACTGTGTCTATAATAGTCATGGACTAGTTCAGTATCTGAGTGAAGAATGTTCATGGACTAGCACAGTATCTGAGTGTATAGGGGCCATGGACTACCTCAGTAACTGAGTGCATAATGGCCATGGACTAGCTCAATATTTGAGTGTATATTGGCCATGGACTAGCTCAGTATCTGAGTGCATAATGGTCATAGACTAGCTCAGTATCTGAGTGGATAATGGTCGTGAACTGGCTCAGTATCTGAGTGTATAATGATCATGGACTAACTCGGTATCGGAGTAGATAGTGGTCATGGACTAGCTCAGTATCTGACTGTATAATGGCCATGGACTACGTCAGTATCTGAGTGGATAATGGCCATGGGCTAGCTCAGTATCTGAGTGTATAATGGCCATGGACTAGCTCAGTATCTGAGTGGACAATGGTCATGGACTAGCTCAGTATCTGAGGGTATAATGGTCGTGAAATAGGTCAGTATCTGAGTGTATAATGGTCATGGACTAGCTCAGTATCTGCGTGGATAATGGTCATGGACTAGCTCAGTATCTGAGTGTATAATGGCCGTGAAATAGCTCAGTATCTGAGTGTATAATGGTCATGGACTAGCTCAGTATCTGAGTGCATAATGGCCATGGGCTAGCTCAGTATCTGAGCGTATAATGGTCATAGACTACGTCAGTATCTGAGTGTATAAAGGTCATAAAATAGCTCAGTATCTGAGTGTATAATGGTCATGGACTAGCTCAGTATCTGAGTGTATAATGGCCATGGACTAGCTCAGTATCTGAGTGTAGAATGGCCATGGACTAGCTCAGTATCTGAGTGTATAACAGTCATGGACGAGCTCAGCGTCTGAGTGTATAATGGCCTGGGACTACATCAGTATCTGAGTGTATAATGGTCGTGAAATAGATCAGTATCTGAGTGTATAATGTTCATGGACTAGCTCAGTATCTGAGTGTATAATGGTCATGGACTTACTCGGTATCTGAATGTGTAATGGTCATGGACTAGCTCAGTATCTGAGTGTATAATAGTCATGGACTAGCTCAGTATCTGAGTGTATAATGGTCGTGAAATAGCTCAGTATCTGAGTGTATAATGGTCGTGGACTAGCTCAGTATCTGAGTGTATAATGGTTGTGCAATAGCTCAGTATCTGAGTGTATAATGGTCATGGACTAGCTCAGTATCTGAGTGGATAATGGTCATGGACTAGCTCAGTATCTGAGTGTATAATGGCCGTGAAATAGCTCAGTATCTGAGTGTATAATGGCCATGGGCTAGCTCAGTATCTGAGTGTATAATGGTCATGGACATGGTCAGTATCTGACTGTATAATGGCCATGGACTACGTCAGTATCTGAGTGTATAATGGTCGTAAAATAGCTCAGTATCTGAGTGTATAATGGTCATGGACTTGCTCAGTATCTGAGTGTATAATGACCATGGGCTTGCTCAGTATCTGAGTGTATAATGGCCATGGAATAGCTCAGTATCTGAGGGTATTATGGTCATGGACTAGCTCAGTATCTGAGTGTATAATGATCGTGAAAAAGCTCAGTATCTGAGTGTATAATGGTCATGGACTAGCTCAGTATCTGAGTGTATAATGGTCATTGAATAGCTCAGCATCTGAGTGTATAATGGTCATGGACTAGCTCAATATCTGAGTGTATAATGGTCATGGACTAGCTCAGTGTCTGAGTGTATAATGGTCATGGACTAGCTCCATATCTGAGTGTATAATGGTCATGGACTTGCTCAGTATCTGAGTGTATAATGGTCATGGACTAGCTCATTATCTGAGTGCATAATGGCCTTGGACGAGCTCAGGAACTGTGTCTATAATAGTCATGGACTAGTTCAGTATCTGAGTGAAGAATGTTCATGGACTAGCACAGTATCTGAGTGTATGGGGGCCATGGACTACCTCAGTAACTGACTGCATAATGGCCATGGACTAGCTCAATATTTGAGTGTATATTGGCCATGGACTAGCTCAGTATCTGAGTGCATAATGGTCATAGACTAGCTCAGTATCTGAGTGGATAATGGTCGTGAACTGGCTCAGTATCTGAGTGTATAATGGTCATGGACTAGCTCCATATCTGAGTGTATAATGGTCATGGACTAGGCCAGTATCTGAGTGTATATTGGCCATGGACCAGCTCAGTATCTGACTGTATAATGGCCATGGACTACGTCAGTATCTGAGTGTATAATGGTCGTAAAATAGCTCAGTATATGAGTGTATAATGGTCATGGACTAGCTCAGTATCTGAGTGTATAATGGTCATGGGCTAGGTCAGTATCTGAGTGTATAATGATCGTGAAATAGCTCAGTATCTGAGTGTATAATGGTCATGGACTAGCTCAGTATCTGAGTGTATAATGGTCATGGACTAGCTCAGTATCTGAGTGTATAATGTTCATGGACTTGCTCAATATCTGAGTGTATAATGGTCATGGACTAGCTCAGTATCTGAGTGTATAATGGCCATGGGCTAGCTCAGTATCTGAGTGTATAATGGTCATGGACTAGCTCAGTATCTGAGTGTATAATGGTCATGGACAAGCTCAGTGTCTGAGTCCGTAATGGTCATGGACTATCTCAGTATCTGAGTGTATAAAGGCTGTGGACGAGCTCAGCATCTGAGTTTATAAGGACCATGGACTAGCTCAGTAATTGAGTGGATATTGGTCATGGAAGAGCTCAGCATCTGAGTGTATAAGGGCCATGGACTAGCTCAGTATCTGAGTGCTTAATGGTCAAGGACTAGCTCAATATCTGACTGTAAAATGGTCATGGACCAGCTCAGTATCTGAGTGAGGAATGCTCATGGACTAGCACAGTATCTGAGTGTATAGGGGCCATGGAAAACATCAGTATCTTAGTGTATAATGGCCATGGACTAGCTCAGTATCTGAGCAGCTAATGGTTGTGATCTAGCTCAGTAGCTGAATGTATAATGGTCAGGGTCTAGCTCAGTAACTGAGTGTATAAGGGCCATGTACCACCTCAGTATATGAGTGTATAATGGTCATGGACTAGCTCAGTATCTGAGTGGATAACAGTCATGGACGAGCTCAGCGTCTGAGCGTATAATGGCCAGGGACTACAACAGCATCTGAGTGTATAATGGTCGTGAAATAGATCAGTATCTGAGTGTATAATGGTCATGGACTTACTCGGTATCTAAATGTGTAATGTTCATGGACTAGCTCAGTATCTGAGTGTATAATGGTCATGGACTTACTCGGTATCTGAATGTGTAATGGTCATGGACTAGCTCAGTATCTGAGTGTATAATGGCCATGGACAACGTCAGTTTCTGAGTGTATAATGGTCGTAAAATAGCTCAGTATCTGAGTGTATAATGGTCATGGACCAGCTCAGTATCTGAGTGTATAATGACCATGGGCTAGCTCAGTATCTGAGTGTATAATGGTCATGGACTAGCTCCATATCTGAGTGTATAATGGTCATGGACTAGCCCTGTATCTGAGTGTATATTGGCCATGGACAAGCTCAGTATCTGAGTGCATAATGGTCATGGACTAGCTCAGTATCTGAGTGTATAATGGTCGTGAAATAGCTCAATATCTGAGTGTATAATGGTCGTGGACTAGGTCAGTATCTGAGTGGATAATGGTCATGGACTAGCTCAGTATCTGAGTGTATAATGGCCATGGACTAGCTCAGTATCTGAGTGTATAATGGTCATGGACTAGCTCAGTATCTGAGTGTATAATGGTCATGGACTAGCTCAGTACCTGAGTGTATAATGGCCATGGACAAGCTCAGTATCTGAGTGCATAAGGGTCATAGACTAGCTCGGTATCTGAGTGTATAAAGGCCGTGCACTAGCTCAGCATCTGAGTGGATAATGGTCGTGAACTGGCTCAGTATCTGAGTGTATAAAGGCTGTGGACGAGCTCAGCATCTGAGTGTATAAGGACCATGGACTAGCTCAGTATTTGAGTGGATATTGGTCATGGAAGAGCTCAGCATCTGAGTGTATAAGGGCCATGGACAAGCTCAGTATCTGAGTGCTTAATGGTCAAGGACTAGCTCATTATCTGACTGTAAAACGGTCATGGACCAGCTCAGTATCTGAGTGAGGAATGCTCATGGACTAGCACAGTATCTGAGTGTATAGGGGCCATGGACTACTTCAGTATCTTAGTGTATAATGGCCATGGACTAGCTCAGTATCTGAGCAGCTAATGGTTGTGATCTAGCTCAGTAGCTGAATGTATAATGGTCAGGGTCTAGCTCAGTAACTGAGTGTATAAGGGCCATGTACCACCTCAGTATATGAGTGTATGATGGTCATGGACAAGCTCAGTATCTGAGTGGATAACAGTCATGGACGAGCTCAGCGTCTGAGCGTATAATGGCCAGGGACTACAACAGTATCTGAGTGTATAATGGTCATGGACTTACTCGGTATCTGAATGTGTAATGTTCATGGACTAGCTCAGTATCTGAGTGTATAATGGTCATGGACTTACTCGGTATCTGAATGTGTAATGGTCATGGACTAGCTCAGTATCTGAGTGTATAATGGCCAAGGACGACGTCAGTAGCTGAGTGTATAATGGTCGTAAAATAGCTCAGTATCTGAGTGTATAATGGTCATGGACCAGCTCAGTATCTGAGTGTATAATGACCATGGGCTAGCTCAGTATCTGAGTGTATAATGGTCATGGACTAGCTCCATGTCTGAGTGTATAATGGTCATGGACTAGCCCAGTATCTGAGTGTATATTGGCCATGGACAAGCTCAGTATCTGAGTGCATAATGGTCATGGACTTGCTCAGTATCTGAACAGATAATGGTTGTGATCTAGCTCAGTAGCTGAATGTATAATGGTCAGGTACCAGCTCAGTAACTGAGTGTATATGGGCCACGGACTAACTCAGTATATGAGTGTATAATAGTCATGGACTTGCTCAGTATCTGAGTGCATAATGGCCTTGGACGAGCTCAGGAACTGTGTCTATAATAGTCATGGACTAGTTCAGTATCTGAGTGAAGAATGTTCATGGACTAGCACAGTATCTGAGTGTATAGGGGCCATGGACTACCTCAGTAACTGAGTGCATAATGGCCATGGACTAGCTCAATATTTGAGTGTATATTGGCCATGGACTAGCTCAGTATCTGAGTGTATAATGGTCATGGACTAGCTCAGTATCTGAGTGTATAATGGTCATGGACTAGCTCAGTATCTGACTGTATAATGTTCATGGACTTGCTCAATATCTGAGTGTATAATGGTCATGGACGAGCTCAGTATCTGAGTGTATGATGGCCATGGGCTCGCTCAGTATCTGAGTTATAATGGTCAAGGACTAGCTAAATATCTGAGTGTATAACGGTCATGGACCAGCTCAGTATTAGCGTGTGTAATGGTCATGGACTAGCTCAATATCTGAGTGTATAAAGATCATGGACTAGCTCAGTTTCTGAGTGCATTATGGTCATGGACTATCTCAGTATCTGAGTGTATAAAGGCTGTGGACGAGCTCAGCATCTGAGTTTATAATGGTCATGGACAAGCTCAGTATCTGAGTTCATAATGGTCATGGACTATCTCAGTATCTGAGTGTATAAAGGCTGTGGACGAGCTCAGCATCTGAGTGAATAAGGACCATGGACTAGCTCAGTATTTGAGTGGATATTGGTCATGGACGAGCTCAGCATCTGAGTGTATAAGGGCCATGGACTAGTCAGTATCTGTGTGCTTAATGGTCAAGGACTAGCTCAATATCTGATTGTAAAATGGTCATGGACAAGCTCAGTATCTGAGTGGATAATGGTCATAAAATGGCTCAGTATCTGAGTGTATAATGGTCGTGGACTAGCTCAGTAACTGAGTGAATAATGGTCATTGACTAGCTCAGTAACTGAGTGTATAATAGTTATGGACTAGCTCAGTATCTGAGTGAAGAAGGATCATGGACGAGCACAGTATCTGTGTGTATAGGGGCCATGGACTACCTCAGTATCTGAGTGTATAATGGCCATGGACTTACTCAGTATCTGAACAGATAATGGTTGTGATCTAGCTCAGTAGCTGAATGTATAAGGGTCAGGTACCAGCTCAGTAACTGAGTGTATATGGGCCACGGACTAACTCAGTATATGAGTGTATAAGAGTCATGGACTAGCTCAGTATCTGAGTGTAGAATGGTCATGGACTAGCTCATTATCTGAGTGCATAATGGCCTTGGACGAGCTCAGGAACTGTGTCTATAATAGTCATGGACTAGTTCAGTATCTGAGTGAAGAATGTTCATGGACTAGCACAGTATCTGAGTGTATAGGGGCCATGGACTACCTCAGTAACTGAGTGCATAATGGCCATGGACTAGCTCAATATTTGAGTGTATATTGGCCATGGACTAGCTCAGTATCTGAGTGCATAATGGTCATAGACTAGCTCAGTATCTGAGTGGATAATGGTCGTGAACTGGCTCAGTATCTGAGTGTATAATGATCATGGACTAGCTCGGTATCGGAGTAGATAGTGGTCATGGACTAGCTCAGTATCTGACTGTATAATGGCCATGGACTACGTCAGTATCTGAGTGTATAATGGCCATGGGCTAGCTCAGTATCTGAGTGTATAATGGCCATGGACTAGCTCAGTATCTGAGTGGACAATGGTCATGGACTAGCTCAGTATCTGAGGGTATAATGGTCGTGAAATAGGTCAGTATCTGAGTGTATAATGGTCATGGACTAGCTCAGTATCTGAGTGGATAATGGTCATGGACTAGCTCAGTATCTGAGTGTATAATGGCCGTGAAATAGCTCAGTATCTGAGGGTATAATGGTCATGGACTAGCTCAGTATCTGAGTGCATAATGGCCATGGGCTAGCTCAGTATCTGAGCGTATAATGGTCATGGACTACGTCAGTATCTGAGTGTATAAAGGTCATAAAATAGCTCAGTATCTGAGTGTATAATGGTCATGGACTAGCTCAGTATCTGAGTGTATAATGGCCATGGACTAGCTCAGTATCTGAGTGTAGAATGGCCATGGACTAGCTCAGTATCTGAGTGTATAACAGTCATGGACGAGCTCAGCGTCTGAGTGTATAATGGCCTGGGACTACATCAGTATCTGAGTGTATAATGGTCGTGAAATAGATCAGTATCTGAGTGTATAATGTTCATGGACTAGCTCAGTATCTGAGTGTATAATGGTCATGGACTTACTCGGTATCTGAATGTGTAATGGTCATGGACTAGCTCAGTATCTGAGTGTATAATGGTCATGGACTAGCTCAGTATCTGAGTGTATAATGGTCGTGAAATAGCTCAGTATCTGAGTGTATAATGGTCGTGGACTAGCTCAGTATCTGAGTGTATAATGGTTGTGCAATAGCTCAGTATCTGAGTGTATAATGGTCATGGACTAGCTCAGTATCTGAGTGGATAATGGTCATGGACTAGCTCAGTATCTGAGTGTATAACGGCCGTGAAATAGCTCAGTATCTGAGTGTATAATGGCCATGGGCTCTCAGTATCTGAGTGTATAATGGTCATGGACATGCTCAGTATCTGACTGTATAATGGCCATGGACTACGTCAGTATCTGAGTGTATAATGGTCGTAAAATAGCTCAGTATCTGAGCGTATAATGGTCATGGACTTGCTCAGTATCTGAGTGTATAATGACCATGGGCTTGCTCAGTATCTGAGTGTATAATGGCCATGGAATAGCTCAGTATCTGAGTGTATTATGGTCATGGACTAGCTCAGTATCTGAGTGTATAATGATCGTGAAATAGCTCAGTATCTGAGTGTATAATGGTCATGGACTAGCTCAGTATCTGAGTGTATAATGGTCATGGAATAGCTCAGCATCTGAGTGTATAATGGTCATGGACTAGCTCAATATCTGAGTGTATAATGGTCATGGACTAGCTCAGTGTCTGAGTGTATAATGGTCATGGACTAGCTCCATATCTGAGTGTATAATGGTCATGGACTAGGCCAGTATCTGAGTGCATATTGGCCATGGACAAGCTCAGTATCTGACTGTATAATGGCCATGGACTACGTCAGTATCTGAGTGTATAATGGTCGTAAAATAGCTCAGTATCTGAGTGTATAATGGTCATGGACTAGCTCAGTATCTGAGTGTATAATGACCATGGGCTAGCTCAGTATCTGAGTGTATAATGGCCATGGAATAGCTCAGTATCTGAGTGTATTATGGTCATGGACTAGGTCAGTATCTGAGTGTATAATGATCGTGAAATAGCTCAGTATCTGAGTGTATAATGGTCATGGACTAGCTCAGTATCTGAGTGTATAATGGTCATGGACTAGCTCAGTATCTGAGTGTATAATGTTCATGGACTTGCTCAATATCTGAGTGTATAATGGTCATGGACTAGCTCAGTATCTGAGTGTATAATGGCCATGGGCTAGCTCAGTATCTGAGTGTATAATGGTCATGGACTAGCTCAGTATCTGAGTGTATAATGGTCATGGACAAGCTCAGTATCTGAGTGCGTAATGGTCATGGACTATCTCAGTATCTGAGTGTATAAAGGCTGTGGACGAGCTCAGCATCTGAGTGTATAAGGACCATGGACTAGCTCAGTAATTGAGTGGATATTGGTCATGGAAGAGCTCAGCATCTGAGTGTATAAGGGCCATGGACTAGCTCAGTATCTGAGTGCTTAATGGTCAAGGACTCGCTCAATATCTGACTGTAAAATGGTCATGGACCAGCTCAGTATCTGAGTGAGGAATGCTCATGGACTAGCACAGTATCTGAGTCTATAGGGGCCATGGAAACCATCAGTATCTTAGTGTATAATGGCCATGGACTAGCTCAGTATCTGAGCAGCTAATGGTTGTGATCTAGCTCAGTAGCTGAATGTATAATGGTCAGGGTCTAGCTCAGTAACTGAGTGTATAAGGGCCATGTACCACCTCAGTATATGAGTGTATAATGGTCATGGACTAGCTCAGTATCTGAGTGGATAACAGTCATGGACGAGCTCAGCGTCTGAGCGTATAATGGCCAGGGACTACAACAGTATCTGAGTGTATAATGGTCGTGAAATAGATCAGTATCTGAGTGTATAATGGTCATGGACTTACTCGGTACCTAATGTGTAATGTTCATGGACTAGCTCAGTATCTGAGTGTATAATGGTCATGGACTTACTCGGTATCTGAATGTGTAATGGTCATGGACTAGCTCAGTATCTGAGTGTATAATGGCCATGGACGACGTCAGTTTCTGAGTGTATAATGGTCGTAAAATAGCTCAGTATCTGAGTGTATAATGGTCATGGACCAGCTCAGTATCTGAGTGTATAATGACCATGGGCTAGCTCAGTATCTGAGTGTATAATGGTCATGGACTAGCTCCATATCTGAGTGTATAATGGTCATGGACTTGCCCAGTATCTGAGTGTATATTGGCCATGGACAAGCTCAGTATCTGAGTGCATAATGGTCATGGACTTGCTCAGTATCTGAACAGATAATGGTTGTGATCTAGCTCAGTAGCTGAATGTATAATGGTCAGGTACCAGCTCAGTAACTGAGTGTATATGGGCCACGGACTAACTCAGTATATGAGTGTATAATAGTCATGGACTAGCTCAGTATCTGAGTGTAGAATGGTCATGGACTAGCTCATTATCTGAGTGCATAATGGCCTTGGACGAGCTCAGGAACTGTGTCTTTAATAGTCATGGACCAGTTCAGTATCTGAATGAAGAATGTTCATGGACTAGCACAGTATCTGAGTGTATAGGGGCCATGGACTACCTCAGTAACTGACTGCATAATGGCCATGGACTAGCTCAATATTTGAGTGTATATTGGCCATGGACTAGCTCAGTATCTGAGTGCATAATGGTCATAGACTAGCTCAGTATCTGAGTGGATAATGGTCGTGAACTGGCTCAGTATCTGAGTGTATAATGGTCATGGACTAGCTCCATATCTGAGTGTATAATGGTCATGGACTAGGCCAGTATCTGAGTGTATATTGGCCATGGACAAGCTCAGTATCTGACTGTATAATGGCCATGGACTACGTCAGTATCTGAGTGTATAATGGTCGTAAAATAGCTCAGTATCTGAGTGTATAATGGTCATGGACTAGCTCAGTATCTGAGTGTATAATGGCCATGGGCTAGCTCAGTATCTGAGTGTATAATGGCCATGGACTAGCTCAGTATCTGAGTGGACAATGGTCATGGACTAGCTCAGTATTTGAGGGTATAATGGTCGTGAAATAGGTCAGTATCTGAGTGTATAATGGTCATGGACTAGCTCAGCATCTGAGTGGATAATGGTCATGGACTAGCTCAGTATCTGTGTGTATAATGGCCGTGAAATAGCTCAGTATCTGAGTGTATAATGGTCATGGACTAGCTCAGTATCTGAGTGCATAATGGCCAAGGGCTAGCTCAGTATCTGAGTGTATAATGGTCATGGACTACGTAAGTATCTGAGTGTATAAAGGTCATAAAATAGCTCAGTATCTGAGTGTATAATGGTCATGTACTAGCTCAGTATCTGAGTGTATAATGGCCATGGACTAGCTCAGTATCTGAGTGTATAATGGCCATGGACTAGCTCAGTATCTGAGTGTATAATGGTCATGGACTTACTCGGTATCTGAATGTGTAATGGTCATGGACTAGCTCAGTATCTGAGTGTATAATGGTCATGGACTAGCTCAGTACCTGAGTGTATAATGGTCGTGAAATAGCTCAGTATCTGAGTGTATAATGGTCGTGGACTAGCTCAGTATCTGAGTGTATAATGGTCGTGCAATAGCTCAGTATCTGAGTGTATAATGGTCATGGACTAGCTCAGTATCTGAGTGGATAATGGTCATGGACTAGCTCAGTATCTGAGTGTATAATGGCTGTGAAATAGCTCAGTATCTGAGTGTATAATGGTCATGGACTAGCTCAGTATCTGAGTGTATAATGGCCATGGGCTAGCTCAGTGAGTGTATAATGGTCATGGACTAGCTCAGTATCGGATTAGATAATGGTCATGGACAAGCTCAGTATCTGACTGTATAATGGCCATGGACTACGTCAGTATCTGAGTGTATAATGGTCGTAAAATAGCTCAGTATCTGAGTGGAAAATGGTCATGGACTAGCTCAGTATCTGAGTGTATAATGACCATGGGCTAGCTCAGTATCTGAGTGTATAATGGCCATGGAATAGCTCAGTATCTGAGTGTATTATGGTCATGGACTAGCTCAGTATCTGAGTCTATAATGATCGTGAAATAGCTCAGTATCTGAGTGTATAATGGTCATGGACTAGCTCAGTATCTGAGTGTATAATGGTCATGGAATAGCTCAGCATCTGAGTGTATAATGGTCATGGACTCGCTCAATATCTGAGTGTATAATGGTCATGGACTTGCTCAGTGTCTGAGTGTATAATGGTCATGAACTAGCTCCATATCTGAGTGTATAATGGTCATGGACTAGGCCAGTATCTGAGTGTATATTGGCCATGGACAAGCTCAGTATCTGAGTGCATAATGGTCATAGACTAACTCAGTATCTGAGGGTATAAAGGCCGTGGACTAGCTCAGCATCTGAGTGGATAATGGTCGTGAACTGGCTCAGCATCTGAGTCTATAATGGTCATGGACTAGCTCAGTATCGGCGTAGGTAATGGTCATGTACTAGCACAGTATCTGAGTATATAATGACCATGGACTACCTCAGTATCTGAATGTATACTGGTCGTGAAATAGCTCAGTATCTGCGTGTATAATCGTCGTGGACTAGCTCTGTATCTGAGTGTATAATGGTCATGGACTAGCTCAGTATCTGAGTGTATAATGTTCATGGACTTGCTCAATATCTGAGTGTATAATGGTCATGGACTAGCTCAGTATCTGAGTGTATAATGGCCATGGGCTAGCTCAGTATCTGAGTGTATAATGGTCATGGACTAGCTCAGTATCTGAGTGTATAATGGTCATGGACAAGCTCAGTATCTGAGTGCATAATGGTCATGGACTATCTCAGTATCTGAGTGTATAAAGGCTGTGGACGAGCTCAGCATCTGAGTGTATAAGGACCATGGACTAGCTCAGTAATTGAGTGGATATTGGTCATGGAAGAGCTCAGCATCTGAGTGTATAAGGGCCATGGACTAGCTCAGTATCTGAGTGCTTAATGGTCAAGGACTAGCTCAATGTCTGACTGTAAAATGGTCATGGACCAGCTCAGTATCTGAGTGAGGAATGCTCATGGACTAGCACAGTATCTGAGTGTATAGGGGCCATGGACTACATCAGTATCTTAGTGTATAATGGCCATGGACTAGCTCAGTATCTGAGCAGCTAATGGTTGTGATCTAGCTCAGTAGCTGAATGTATAATGGTCAGGGTCTAGCTCAGTAACTGAGTGTATAAGGGCCATGTACCACCTCAGTATATGAGTGTATAATGGTCATGGACTAGCTCAGTATCTGAGTGGATAACAGTCATGGACGAGCTCAGCGTCTGAGCGTATAATGGCCAGGGACTACAACAGTATCTGAGTGTATAATGGTCGTGAAATAGATCAGTATCTGAGTGTATAATGGTCATGGACTTACTCGGAATCTGAATGTGTAATGTTCATGGACTAGCTCAGTATCTGAGTGTATAATGGTCATGGACTTACTCGGTATCTGAATGTGTAATGGTCATGGACTAGCTCAGTTTCTGAGTGTATAATGGCCATGGACGACGTCAGTATCTGAGTGTATAATGGTCGTAAAATAGCTCAGTATCTGAGTGTATAATGGTCATGGACCAGCTCAGTATCTGAGTGTATAATGACCATGGGCTAGCTCAGTATCTGAGTGTATAATGGTCATGGACTAGCTCCATATCTGAGTGTATAATGGTCATGGACTAGCCCAGTATCTGAGTGTATATTGGCCATGGACAAGCTCTGTATCTGAGTGCATAATGGTCGTAGACTAACTCAGTATCTGAGTGTATAAAGACTGTGGACTAGCTCAGAATCTGAGTGGATAATGGTCGTGAACTGGCTCAGCATCTGAGTGGATAATGGTCGTAGACTAACTCAGTATCTGAGTGCATAAAGACCGAGGACTAGCTCAGCATCTGAGTGGATAATGGTCATGGACTAGCTCAGTATCTTAGTGTATAATGATCGTGAAATAGCTCAGTATCTGAGTGCATAATGGTCATGGACTTGCTCAGTATCTGAGTGTATAATGGTCATGGAATAACTCAGCATCTGAGTGTATAATGGTCATGGACTAGCTCAATATCTGAGTGTATAATGGTCATGGACTAGCGCAGTATCTGAGTATATAATGACCATGGACTACCTCAGTATCTGAATGTATACTGGTCGTGAAATAGCTCAGTATCTGAGTGTATAATGGTCATGGACTAGCTCAGTATCTGAGTGTATAATGGTCATGGACTAGCTTAGTATCTGACTGTATAATGTTCATGGACTTGCTCAATATCTGAGTGTATAATGGTCATGGACGACTCAGTATCTGAGTGTATGATGGCCATGGGCTAGCTCAGTATCTGAGTTATAATGGTCAAGGACTAGCTAAATATCTGAATGTATAACGGTCATGGACTAGCTCAGTATTAGCGTGTGTAATGGTCATGGACTAGCTCAATATCTGAGTGTATAAAGATCATGGACTAGCTCAGTATCTGAGTGCATAATGGTCATGGACTATCTCAGTATCTGAGTGTATAAAGGCTGTGGACGAGCTCAGCATCTGAGTTTATAATGGTCATGGACAAGCTCAGTATCTGAGTGCATAATGGTCATGGACTATCTCAGTATCTGAGTGTATCAAGGCTGTGGACGAGCTCAGCATCTGAGTGTATAAGGACCATGGACTTGCTCAGTATTTGAGTGGATATTGGTCATGGACGAGCTCAGCATCTGAGTGTATAAGGGCCATGGACTAGTCAGTATCTGTGTGCTTAATGGTCAAGGACTAGCTCAATATCTGATTGTAAAATGGTCATGGACTAGCTCAGTATCTGAGTGGATAATGGTCATAAAATGGCTCAGTATCCGAGTGTATAATGGTCGTGGACTAGCTCAGTAACTGAGTGAATAATGGTCATTGACTAGCTCAGTAACTGAGTGTATAAGAGTTATGGACTAGCTCAGTATCTGAGTGAAGAAGGATCATGGACTAGCACAGTATCTGTGTGTATAGGGGCCATGGACTACCTCAGTATCTGAGTGTATAATGGCCATGGACTTGCTCAGTATCTGAACAGATAATGGTTGTGATCTAGCTCAGTAGCTGAATGTATAATGGTCAGGTACCAGCTCAGTAACTGAGTGTATATGGGCCACGGACTAACTCAGTATATGAGTGTATAATAGTCATGGACTAGCTCAGTATCTGAGTGTAGAATGGTCATGGACTAGCTCATTATCTGAGTGCATAATGGCCTTGGACGAGCTCAGGAACTGTGTCTATAATAGTCATGGACTAGTTCAGTATCTGAGTGTATACTGGCCATGGGCTAGCTCAGTATCTGAGTGTATAATGGTCATGGACTACGTCAGTATCTGAGTGTATAATGTTCATGGACTTGCTCAATATCTGAGTGTATAATGGTCATAAAATAGCTCAGTATCTGAGTGTATAATGGTCATGGACTAGCTCAGTATCTGAGTGTATAATGGCCATGGACAAGCTCAGTATCTGAATGTATAATGGCAATGGACTAGCTCAGTATCTGAGTGGATAATGGTCATGGACTAGCTCAGTATCTGAGTGTATAATGGTCATGGAATAGCTCAGCATCTGAGTGTATAATGGTCATGGACTAGCTCAATATCTGAGTGTATAATGGTCATGGACTAGCTCAGTATCTGAGTTTATATTGGTCGTGAAATAGTTCTGTATCTGAGCGTATAATGGTCATGGACTTGCTCAGTATCTGAGTGTATAATGGTCGTGAAATAGCTCAGTATCTGAGTGTATAATGGTCATGGACTAGCTCCGTATCTGAGTGTATAATGGCCAGTGACTACATCAGTATCTGAGTGTATAATGGTCGTGAAATAGATCAGTATCTGAGTGTATAATGTACAGGGACTAGCTCAGTATCTGAGTGTATAATGGTCATGGACTAACTCGGTATCTGAATGTGTAATGGTCATGGACTAGCTCAGTATCGAGTGTATAATGGTCATGGAGTAGCTCAGTATCTGAGTGTATAATGGTCGTGAAATAGATCAGTATCTGAGTGTATAATGGTTCTGGACTAGCTCTGTATCTGAGTGTATAAAGCCATGGAATAGCTCAGTATCTGAGTGGATAATGGTCATGGACTAGCTCAGTATCTGAGTGTATAATGGTCATGGAATCGCGCAGCATCTGAGTGTATAATGGTCATGGACTCGCTCAGTATCTGAGTGGATAATGGTCATGCACTATTCAGTATCTGAGTGTATTATGGCCGTGAAATAGCACAGTATCTGAGTGTATAATGGTCATGGACTATCTCAGTATCTGAGTGTATAATGGCCATGGGTATCTCAGTATCTGAGTGTATAATGGTCATGGACTAGCTCAGTATCGGAGTAGACAATGGTCATGGAGTAGCTCAGTATCTGACTGTATAATGGCCATGGACTACGTCAGTATCTGAGTGTATAATGGTCGTAAAATAGCTCAGTATCTGAGTGTCTAATGGTCATGGACTAGCTCAGTATCTGAGTGTATAATGACCATGGGCTAGCTCAGTATCTGAGTGTATAATGGCCATGGAATAGCTCAGTATCTGAGTGGATAATGACCATGGACTAGCTCAGTATCTGAGTGTACAATTGTCGTGAAATAGCTCAGTATCTGAGTGTATAATGGTCATGGACTAGCTCAGTATCTGAGTGCATAATGGTCATGGAGTAGCTCAGTATCTGAGTGTATATTGGTCGTGAAATAGTTCAGTACCTGAGTGTATAATGGTCATGGACTTGATCAGTATCTGAGTGTACAATGGCCATGGGCTTGTTCAGTTTCTGAGTGTATTATGGTCATGGACTAGCTCAGTATCTGAGTGTATAATGGTCGTGGACAAGCTCAGTATTTGAGTGCATCATGGTCATGGACTATCTCAGTATCTGAGTGTATAAAGGCTGTGTACGAGCTCAGCATCTGAGTGTATAAGGACCATGGACTAGCTCAGTATTTGAGTGGATATTTGTCATGGAAGAGCTCAGCATCTGAGTGTATAAGGGCCATGGACTAGCTCAGTATCTGAGTGCTTAATGGTCAAGAACAAGCTCAATATCTGACTGTAAAATGGTCATGGACTAGCTCAGTATCTGAGTGAGGAATGCTCATGGACTAGCACAGTATCTGAGTGTATAGGGGCCATGGACTACATCAGCATCTTAGTGTATAATGGCCATGGACTAGCTCAGTATCTGAGCAGCTAATGGTTGTGATCTAGCTCAGTAGCTGAATGTATAATGGTCAGGGTCTAGCTCAGTAACTGAGTGTATAAGGGCCATGTACCACCTCAGTATATGAGTGTATAATGGTCATGGACTAGCTCAGTATCTGAGTGGATAACAGTCATGGACGAACTCAGCGTCTGAGTGTATAATGGCCAGGGACTACATCAGTATCTGAGTGTATAATGGTCGTGAAATAGATCAGTATCTGAGTGTATAATGGTCATGGACTTACTCGGTATCTGAATGTGTAATGTTCATGGACTAGCTCAGTATCTGAGTGTATAATGGTCATGGACTTACTCGGTATCTGAATGTGTAATGGTCATGGACTAGCTCAGTATCTGAGTGTATAATGGCGATGGACGACGTCAGTATCTGAGTGTATAATGGTCGTAAAATAGCTCAGTATCTGAGTGTATAATGGTCATGGACTAGCTCAGTATCTGAGTGTATAATGACCATGGGCTAGCTCTGTATCTGAGTGTATAATGGCCATGGAATAGCTCAGTATCTGAGTGGATAATGGTCATGGACTAGTTCAGTATCTGAGTGTATAATGGTCGTGAAATTGCTCAGTATCTGAGTGTATAATGGTCATGGACTAGCTCAGTATCTGAGTGTATAATGACCATGGGCTAGCTCAGTATCTGAGTGTATAATGGTCATGGACTAGCCCAGTATCTGAGTGTATATTGGCCATGGACAAGCTCAGCATCTGAGTGCATAATGGTCATAGACTAACTCATTATTTGAGTGTATAAAGGCCGTGGACTAGCTCAGCATCTGAGTGGATAATGGTCGTGAACTGGCTCAGCATCTGAGTGGATAATGGTCGTAGACTAACTCAGTATCTGAGTGTATAAAGGCCGTGGATTAGCTCAGCATCTGAATGGCTAATTGTCATGGACTAGCTAAGTATCTTAGTGTATAATGATCGTGAAATAGCTCAGTATCTGAGTGCATAATGGTCATGGAATAGATCAGCATCTGAGTGTATAATGGTCATGGACTAGCTCAATATCTGAGTGTATAATGGTCATGGACTAGCTCAGTGTCTGAGTGTATAATGGTCATGGACTAGCTCCATATCTGAGTGTATAATGGTCATGGACTAGCCCAGTATCTGAGTGTATATTGGCCATGGACAAGCTCTGTATCTGAGTGCATAATGGTCATAGACAAACTCAGTATCTGAGTGTATAAAGGCCGTGGACTCGCTCAGCATCTGAGTCGATAATGGTCGTGAACTGGCTCAGTATCTGAGTCTATAATGGTCATGGACTAGCTCAGTGTCGGCGTAGGTAATGGTCATGTACTAGCGCAGTATCTGAGTATATAATGACCATGGACTACCTCAGTATCTGAGTGTATACTGGTCGTGAAATAGCTCAGTATCTGAGTGTATAATGGTCGTGGTCTAGCTCTGTATCTGAGTGTATAATGGTCATGGACTAGCTCAGTATCTGAGTGTATAATGTTCATGGACTTGCTCAATATCTGAGTGTATAATGGTCATGGATTAGCTCAGTATCTGAGTGTATAATGGCCATGGGCTAGCTCAGTATCTGAGTGTATAATGGTCATAGACAAACTCAGTATCTGAGTGTATAAAGGCCGTGGACTCGCTCAGCATCTGAGTGGATAATGGTCGTGAACTGGCTCAGTATCGGAGTCTATAATGGTCATGGACTAGCTCAGTATCGGCGTAGGTAATGGTCATGTACTAGCGCAGTATCTGACTATATAATGACCATGGACTACCTCAGTATCTGAGTGTATACTGGTCGTGAAATAGCTCAGTATCTGAGTGTATAATGGTCGTGGACTAGCTCTGTATCTGAGTGTATAATGGTCATGGACTAGCTCAGTATCTGAGTGTATAATGTTCATGGACTTGCTCAATATCTGAGTGTATAATGGTCATGGACTAGCTCAGTATCTGAGTGTATAATGGTCATGGACTAGCTCAGTATCTGAGTGTATAATGGTCGTGAAATAGCTCAGTATCTGAGTGTATAATGGTCCTGGACTAGCTCAGTATCTGAGTGTATAAAGGTCGTGCAATAGCTCAGTATCTGAGTGTGTAATGGTCATGGACTAGCTCAGTATCTGAGTGCATAATGGTCATGGACTAGCTCTGTATCTGAGTGTATAATGGCCGTGAAATAGCTCAGTATCTGAGTGTATAATGGTCATGGACAAGCTCAGTATCTGAGTGTATAATAGCCATGGGCTAGCTCAGTATCTGAGTGTATAATGGTCATGGACTAGCTCAGTATCGGATTAGATACTCGTCATGGACTAGCTCAGTATCTGACTGTATAATGGCCATGGACTACGTCAGTATCTGATTGTATAATGGTCGTAAAATAGCTCAGTATCTGAGTGTATAATGGTCATGGACTTGCTCAGTATCTGAGTGTATAATGACCATGGGCTAGCTCAGTATCTGAGTGTATAATGGCCATGGAATAGCTCAGTATCTGAGTGGATAATGGTCATGGACTAGTTCAGTATCTGAGTGTATAATGGTCGTGAAATTGCTCAGTATCTGAGTGTATAATGGTCATGGACTAGCTCAGTATCTGAGTGTATAATGGTCATGGAGTAGCTCAGTATCTGAGTGTATAATGGCCATGGGCTGGTTCAGTATCTGAGTGTACTATGGTCATGGACTAGCTGAGTATCTGAGTGTATAATGATCGTGAAATAGCTCAGTATCTGAGTGTTTAATGGTCATGGACTAGCTCAGTATCTGAGTGTATAATGGTCATGGAATAGCTCAGCATCTGAGTGTATAATGGTCATGGACTAGCTCAATATCTGAGTGTATAATGGTCATGGACTAGCTCCATATCTGAGTGTGTAATGGTCATGGAGTAGCCCAGTATCTGAGTGTATATTGGCTATGGACAAGATCAGTATCTGAGTGCATAATGGTCATAGACTAACTCAGTATCTGAGTGTATAAAGGCCGTGGATTAGCTCAGCATCTGAGTGGATAATGGTCATGGACTAGCTCAGTATCTTCGTGTATAATGATCGTGAAATAGCTCAGTATCTGAGTGCATAATGGTCATGGACTTGCTCAGTATCTGAGTGTATAATGGTCATGGACTAGCTCAATATCTGAGTGTATAATGGTCATGGACTAGCTCAGTGTCTGAGTGTATAATGGTCATGGACTAGCTCCATATCTGAGTGTATAATGGTCATGGACTAGCCCAGTATCTGAGTGTATATTGGCCATGGACAAGCTCTGTATCTGAGAGCATAATGGTCATAGACAAACTCAGTATCTGTGTGTATAAAGGCCGTGGACTCGCTCAGCATCTGAGTGGATAATGGTCGTGAAATGGCTCAGTATCTGAGTCTATAATGGTCATGGACTAGCTCAGTATCGGCGTAGGTAATGGTCATGTACTAGCGCAGTATCTGAGTATATAATGACCATGGACTACCTCAGTATCTGAGTGTATACTGGTCGTGGAATAGCTCAGTATCTGAGTGTATAATGGTCGTGGACTAGCTCTGTATCTGAGTGTATAATGGTCATGGACTAGCTCAGTATCTGAGTGTATAATGTTCATGGACTTGCTCAATATCTGAGTGTATAATGGTCATGGACTAGCTCAGTATCTGAGTGTATAATGGCCATGGGCTAGCTCAGTATCTGAGTGTATAATGGTCATGGACTAGCTCAGTATCTGAGTGTATAATGGTCATGGACAAGCTCAGTATCTGAGTGCATAATGGTCATGGACTATCTCAGTATCTGAGTGTATAAAGGCTGTGGACGAGCTCAGCATCTGAGTGTATAAGGACCATGGACTAGCTCAGTAATTGAGTGGATATTGGTCATGGAAGAGCGCAGCATCTGAGTGTATAAGGGCCATGGACTAGCTCAGTATCTGAGTGCTTAATGGTCAAGGACTCGCTCAATATCTGACTGTAAAATGTTCATGGACCAGCTCAGTATCTGAGTGAGGAATGCTCATGGACTAGCACAGTATCTGAGTGTATAGGGGCCATGGACTACATCAGTATCTTAGTGTATAATGGCCATGGACTAGCTCAGTATCTGAGCAGCTAATGGTTGTGATCTAGCTCAGTAGCTGAATGTATAATGGTCAGGGTCTAGCTCAGTAACTGAGTGTATAAGGGCCATGTACCACCTCAGTATATGAGTGTATAATGGTCATGGACTAGCTCAGTATCTGACTTTATAATGGCCATGGACTACGTCAGATCTGAGTGTATAATGGCCATGGGCTAGCTCAGTATCTGAGTGTATAATGGCCATGGACTAGCTCAGTATCTGAGTGGATAATGGTCATGGACTAGCTCAGTATCTGAGTGTATAATGGTCATGGACAAGCTCAGTATCTGAGTGTATAATGGCCATGGGCTAGCTCAGTATCTGAGTGTATAATGGTCATGGACTAGCTCAGTATCGGATTAGATACTCGTCATGGACTAGCTCAGTATCTGACTGTATAATGGCCATGGACTACGTCAGTATCTGAGTGTATAATGGTCGTAAAATAGCTCAGTATCTGAGTGTATAATGGCCATGGGCTAGTTCAGTATCTGAGTGTATTATGGTCATGGACTAGCTGAGTATCTGAGTGTATAATGATCGTGAAATAGCTCAGTATCTGAGTGTATAATGGTCATGGACTAGCTCAGTATCTGAGTGTCTAATGGTCATGGAATAGCTCAGCATCTGAGTGTATAATGGTCATGGACTAGCTCAATATCTGAGTGTATAATGGTCATGGACTAGCTCAGTGTCTGAGTGTATAATGGTCATGGACTAGCTCCATATCTGAGTGTATAATGGTCATGGACTAGCCCAGTATCTGAGTGTATATTGGCCATGGACAAGCTCTGTATCTGAGAGCATAATGGTCATAGACAAACTCAGTATCTGTGTGTATAAAGGCCGTGGACTCGCTCAGCATCTGAGTGGATAATGGTCGTGAACTGGCTCAGTATCTGAGTCTATAATGGTCATGGACTAGCTCAGTATCGGCGTAGGTAATGGTCATGTACTAGCGCAGTATCTGAGTATATAATGACCATGGACTACCTCAGTATCTGAGTGTATACTGGTCGTGAAATAGCTCAGTATCTGAGTGTATAATGGTCGTGGACTAGCTCTGTATCTGAGTGTATAATGGTCATGGACTAGCTCAGTATCTGAGTGTATAATGTTCATGGACTTGCTCAATATCTGAGTGTATAATGGTCATGGACTAGCTCAGTATCTGAGTGTATAATGGCATGGGCTAGCTCAGTATCTGAGTGTATAATGGTCATGGACTAGCTCAGTATCTGAGTGTATAATGGTCATGGACAAGCTCAGTATCTGAGTGCATAATGGTCATGGACTATCTCAGTATCTGAGTGTATAAAGGCTGTGGACGAGCTCAGCATCTGAGTGTATAAGGACCATGGACTAGCTCAGTAATTGAGTGGATATTGGTCATGGAAGAGCGCAGCATCTGAGTGCATAAGGGCCATGGACTAGCTCAGTATCTGAGTGCTTAATGGTCAAGGACTCGCTCAATATCTGACTGTAAAATGGTCATGGACCAGCTCAGTATCTGAGTGAGGAATGCTCATGGACTAGCACAGTATCTGAGTGTATAGGGGCCATGGACTACATCAGTATCTTAGTGTATAATGGCCATGGACTAGCTCAGTATCTGAGCAGCTAATGGTTGTGATCTAGCTCAGTAGCTGAATGTATAATGGTCAGGGTCTAGCTCAGTAACTGAGTGTATAAGGGCCATGTACCACCTCAGTATATGAGTGTATAATGGTCATGGACTAGCTCAGTATCTGACTTTATAATGGCCATGGACTACGTCAGATCTGAGTGTATAATGGCCATGGGCTAGCTCAGTATCTGAGTGTATAATGGCCATGGACTAGCTCAGTATCTGAGTGGATAATGGTCATGGACTAGCTCAGTATCTGAGTGTATAATGGTCATGGACAAGCTCAGTATCTGAGTGTATAATGGCCATGGGCTAGCTCAGTATCTGAGTGTATAATGGTCATGGACTAGCTCAGTATCGGATTAGATACTCGTCATGGACTAGCTCAGTATCTGACTGTATAATGGCCATGGACTACGTCAGTATCTGAGTGTATAATGGTCGTAAAATAGCTCAGTATCTGAGTGTATAATGGCCATGGGCTAGTTCAGTATCTGAGTGTATTATGGTCATGGACTAGCTGAGTATCTGAGTGTATAATGATCGTGAAATAGCTCAGTATCTGAGTGTATAATGGTCATGGACTAGCTCAGTATCTGAGTGTCTAATGGTCATGGAATAGCTCAGCATCTGAGTGTATAATGGTCATGGACTAGCTCAATATCTGAGTGTATAATGGTCATGGACTAGCTCAGTGTCTGAGTGTATAATGGTCATGGACTAGCTCCATATCTGAGTGTATAATGGTCATGGACTAGGCCAGTATCTGAGTGTATATTGGCCATGGACAAGATCAGTATCTGAGTGCATAATGGTCATAGACTAACTCAGTATCTGAGTGTATAAAGGCCGTGGACTAGCTCAGCATCTGAGTGGATAATGGTCGTGATCTGGCTCAGCATCTGAGTCTATAATAGTCATGGACTAGCTCAGTATCGGAGTAGGTAATGGTCATGTCCTAGCGCAGTAGCTGAGTATATAATGACCATGGACTACCTCAGTTTCTGAGTGTATAATGGTCGTGGACTAGCTCTGTATCTGAGTGTATAATGGTCATGGACTAGCTCAGTATCTGAGTGTATAATGTTCATGGACTTGCTCAATATCTGAGTGTATAATGGTCATAGACTAGCTCAGTATCCAAGTTTATCATGGCCATGGGCTAGCTCAGTATCTGAGTTATAATGGTCATGGACTACGACAGTATCTGAGTGTATAAAGGTCATAAAATATCTCAGTATCTTAGTGTATAATGGTCATGGACTAGCTCAGTATCTGAGTGTATAATGGCCATGGACAAGCTCAGTATCTGAATGTATAATGGCCATGGACTAGCTCAGTATCTGAGTGGATAATGGTCATGGACTAGCTCAGTATCTGAGTGTATAATGGTCATGGAATAGCTCAGCATCTGAGTGTATAATGGTCATGGACTAGCTCAGTATCTGAGTTTATATTGGTCGTGAAATAGTTCTGTATCTGAGCGTATAATGGTCGTGGACTTGCTCAGTATCTGAGTGTATAATGGTCGTGAAATAGCTCAGTATCAGAGTGTATAATGGTCATTGACTAGCTCCGTATCTGAGTGTATAATGGCCAGTGACTACATCAGTATCTGAGTGTATAATGGTCGTGAAATAGATCAGTATCTGAGTGTATAATGTTCATGGACTAGCTCAGTATCTGAGTGTATAATGGTCATGGACTAACTCGGTATCTGAATGTGTAATGGTCATGGACTAGCTCAGTATCGAGTGTATAATGGTCATGGAGTAGCTCAGTATCTGAGCAGCTAATGGTTGTGATCTAGCTCAGTAGCTGAATGTATAATGGTCAGGGTCTAGCTCAGTAACTGAGTGTATAAGGGCCATGTACCACCTCAGTATATGAGTGTATAATGGTCATGGACTAGCTCAGTATCTGACTTTATAATGGCCATGGACTACGTCAGATCTGAGTGTATAATGGCCATGGGCTAGCTCAGTATCTGAGTGTATAATGGCCATGGACTAGCTCAGTATCTGAGTGGATAATGGTCATGGACTAGCTCAGTATCTGAGTGTATAATGGTCATGGACAAGCTCAGTATCTGAGTGTATAATGGCCATGGGCTAGCTCAGTATCTGAGTGTATAATGGTCATGGACTAGCTCAGTATCGGATTAGATACTCGTCATGGACTAGCTCAGTATCTGACTGTATAATGGCCATGGACTACGTCAGTATCTGAGTGTATAATGGTCGTAAAATAGCTCAGTATCTGAGTGTATAATGGCCATGGGCTAGTTCAGTATCTGAGTGTATTATGGTCATGGACTAGCTGAGTATCTGAGTGTATAATGATCGTGAAATAGCTCAGTATCTGAGTGTATAATGGTCATGGACTAGCTCAGTATCTGAGTGTCTAATGGTCATGGAATAGCTCAGCATCTGAGTGTATAATGGTCATGGACTAGCTCAATATCTGAGTGTATAATGGTCATGGACTAGCTCAGTGTCTGAGTGTATAATGGTCATGGACTAGCTCCATATCTGAGTGTATAATGGTCATGGACTAGGCCAGTATCTGAGTGTATATTGGCCATGGACAAGATCAGTATCTGAGTGCATAATGGTCATAGACTAACTCAGTATCTGAGTGTATAAAGGCCGTGGACTAGCTCAGCATCTGAGTGGATAATGGTCGTGATCTGGCTCAGCATCTGAGTCTATAATAGTCATGGACTAGCTCAGTATCGGAGTAGGTAATGGTCATGTCCTAGCGCAGTAGCTGAGTATATAATGACCATGGACTACCTCAGTTTCTGAGTGTATAATGGTCGTGGACTAGCTCTGTATCTGAGTGTATAATGGTCATGGACTAGCTCAGTATCTGAGTGTATAATGTTCATGGACTTGCTCAATATCTGAGTGTATAATGGTCATAGACTAGCTCAGTATCCAAGTTTATCATGGCCATGGGCTAGCTCAGTATCTGAGTTATAATGGTCATGGACTACGACAGTATCTGAGTGTATAAAGGTCATAAAATATCTCAGTATCTTAGTGTATAATGGTCATGGACTAGCTCAGTATCTGAGTGTATAATGGCCATGGACAAGCTCAGTATCTGAATGTATAATGGCCATGGACTAGCTCAGTATCTGAGTGGATAATGGTCATGGACTAGCTCAGTATCTGAGTGTATAATGGTCATGGAATAGCTCAGCATCTGAGTGTATAATGGTCATGGACTAGCTCAGTATCTGAGTTTATATTGGTCGTGAAATAGTTCTGTATCTGAGCGTATAATGGTCGTGGACTTGCTCAGTATCTGAGTGTATAATGGTCGTGAAATAGCTCAGTATCAGAGTGTATAATGGTCATTGACTAGCTCCGTATCTGAGTGTATAATGGCCAGTGACTACATCAGTATCTGAGTGTATAATGGTCGTGAAATAGATCAGTATCTGAGTGTATAATGTTCATGGACTAGCTCAGTATCTGAGTGTATAATGGTCATGGACTAACTCGGTATCTGAATGTGTAATGGTCATGGACTAGCTCAGTATCGAGTGTATAATGGTCATGGAGTAGCTCAGTATCTGAGTGTATAATGGTCGTGAAATAGCACAGTATCTGAGTGTATAATGGTCATGGAATAGCTCAGCATCTGAGTGTATAATGGTCATGGACTTGCTCAGTATCTGAGTGGATAATGGTCATGCACTAGCTCAGTATCTGAGTGTATAATGGCCTTGAAATAGCACAGTATCTGTGTGTATAATGGTTATGGACTATCTCAGTATCTGAGTGTATAATGGCCATGGGTAGCTCAGTATCTGAGTGTATAATGGTCATAGACAAACTCAGTATCTGAGTGTATAAAGGCCGTGGACTCGCTCAGCATCTGAGTGGATAATGGTCGTGAACTGGCTCAGTATCGGAGTCTATAATGGTCATGGACTAGCTCAGTATCGGCGTAGGTAATGGTCATGTACTAGCGCATTATCTGAGTATATAATGACCATGGACTACCTCAGTATCTGAGTGTATACTTGTCGTGAAATAGCTCAGTATCTGAGTGTATAATGGTCGTGGACTAGCTCTGTATCTGAGTGTATAATGGTCATGGACTAGCTCAGTATCTGAGTGTATAATGTTCATGGACTTGCTCAATATCTGAGTGTATAATGGTCATGGATTAGCTCAGTATCTGAGTGTATAATGGCCATGGGCTAGCTCAGTATCTGAGTGTATAATGGTAATGGACTAGCTCAGTATCTGAGTGTATAATGGTCATGGACAAGCTCAGTATCTGAGTGCATAATGGTCATGGACTATCTCAGTATCTGAGTGTATAAAGGCTGTGGACGAGCTCAGCATCTGAGTGTATAAGGACCATGGACTAGCTCAGTAATTGAGTGGATATTGGTCATGGAAGAGCTCAGCATCTCAGTGTATAAGGGCCATGGACTAGCTCAGTATCTGAGTGCTTAATGGTCAAGGACTCGCTCAATATCTGACTGTAAAATGGTCATGGACCAGCTCAGTATCTGAGTGAGGAATGCTCATGGACTAGCACAGTATCTGAGTGTATAGGGGCCATGGACTACATCAGTATCTTAGTGTATAATGGCCATGGAATAGCTCAGTATCTGAGCAGCTAATGGTTGTGATCTAGCTCAGTAGCTGAATGTATAATGGTCAGGGTCTAGCTCAGTAACTGAGTGTATAAGGGCCATGTACCACCTCAGTATATGAGTGTATAATGGTCATGGACTAGCTCAGTATCTGACTGTATAATGGCCATGGACTACGTCAGTATCTGAGTTTATTATGGCCATGGGCTAGCTCAGTATCTGAGTGTATAATGGCCATGGACTAGCTCAGTATCTGAGTGGATAATGGTCATGGACTAGCTCAGTATCTGAGTGTATAATGGTCGTGAAATAGGTCAGTATCTGAGTGTATAATGGTCATGGACTAGCTCAGTATCTGAGTGGATAATGGTCATGGACTAGCTCAGTATCTGAGTGTATAATGGCCGTGAAATAGCTCAGTATCTGAGTGTATAATGGTCATGGACTAACTCAGTATCTGAGTGTATAATGGCCATGGGCTAGCTCAGTATCTGAGTGTATAATGGTCATGGACTAGCTCAGTATCTGAGTGTATAATGGCCATGGACTAGCTCAGTATCTGAGTGTATAATGGCCATGGACTAGCTCAGTATCTGAGTGGATAACAGTCATGGACGAGCTCAGCATCTGAGTTTATAATTGCCTGGGACTACATCAGTATCTGAGTGTATAATGGTCGTGAAATAGATCAGTATCTGAGTGTATAATGTTCATGGACTAGCACAGTATCTGAGTTTATAATGGTCATGGTCTTACTCGGTATCTGAATGTGTAATGGTCATGGACTAGCTCAGTATCTGAGTGTATAATGGTCATGGACTAGCTCAGTATCTGAGTGTATAATGGTCGTGAAATAGCTCAGTATCTGAGTGTATAATGACCATGGGCTAGCTCAGTATCTGAGTGTATAAAGGTCGTGCAATAGCTCAGTATCTGAGTGTGTAATGGTCATGGACTAGCTCAGTATCTGAGTGGATAATGGTCATGGACTCGCTCTGTATCTGAGTGTATAATGGCCGTGAAATAGCTCAGTATCTGAGTGTATAATGGTCATGGACAAGCTCAGTATCTGAGTGTATAATAGCCATGGGCTAGCTCAGTATCTGAGTGTATAATGGTCATGGACTAGCTCAGTATCGGATTAGATACTCGTCATGGACTAGCTCAGTATCTGACTGTATAATGGCCATGGACTACGTCAGTATCTGAGTGTATAATGGTCGTAAAATAGCTCAGTATCTGAGTGTATAATGGTCATGGACTAGCTCAGTATCTGAGTGTATAATGACCATGGGCTAGCTCAGTATCTGAGTGTATAATGGCCATGGAATAGCTCAGTATCTGAGTGGATAATGGTCATGGACTAGTTCAGTATCTGAGTGTATAATGGTCGTGAAATTGCTCAGTATCTGAGTGTATAATGGTCATGGACTAGCTCAGTATCTGAGTGTATAATGGTCATGGAGTAGCTCAGTATCTGAGTGTATAATGGCCATGGGCTGGTTCAGTATCTGAGTGTACTATGGTCATGGACTTGCTGAGTATCTGAGTGTATAATGATCGTGAAATAGCTCAGTATCTGAGTGTATAATGGTCATGGACTAGCTCAGTATCTGAGTGTATAATGGTCATGGAATAGCTCAGCATCTGAGTGTATAATGGTCATGGACTAGCTCAATATCTGAGTGTATAATGGTCATGGACTAGCTCCATATCTGAGTGTGTAATGGTCATGGAGTAGCCCAGTATCTGAGTGTATATTGGCTATGGACAAGATCAGTATCTGAGTGCATAATGGTCATAGACTAACTCAGTATCTGAGTGTATAAAGGCCGTGGATTAGCTCAGCATCTGAGTGGATAATGGTCATGGACTAGCTCAGTATCTTCGTGTATAATGATCGTGAAATAGCTCAGTATCTGAGTGCATAATGGTCATGGACTTGCTCAGTATCTGAGTGTATAATGGTCATGGAATAGCTCAGCATCTGAGTGTATAATGGTCATGGACTAGCTCAATATCTGAGTGTATAATGGTCATGGACTAGCTCAGTGTCTGAGTGTATAATGGTCATGGACTAGCTCCATATCTGAGTGTATAATGGTCATGGACTAGCCCAGTATCTGAGTGTATATTGGCCATGGACAAGCTCTGTATCTGAGAGCATAATGGTCATTGACAAACTCAGTATCTGAGTGTATAAAGGCCGTGGACTCGCTCAGCATCTGAGTGGATAATGGTCGTGAACTGGCTCAGTATCTGAGTCTATAATGGTCATGGACTAGCTCAGTATCGGCGTAGGTAATGGTCATGTACTAGCGCAGTATCTGAGTATATAATGACCATGGACTACCTCAGTATCTGAGTGTATACTGGTCGTGAAATAGCTCAGTATCTGAGTGTATAATGGTCGTGGACTAGCTCTGTATCTGAGTGTATAATGGTCATGGACTAGCTCAGTATCTGAGTGTATAATGTTCATGGACTTGCTCAATATCTGAGTGTATAATGGTCATGGACTAGCTCAGTATCTGAGTGTATAATGGCCATGGGCTAGCTCAGTATCTGAGTGTATAATGGTCATGGACTAGCTCAGTATCTGAGTGTATAATGGTCATGGACAAGCTCAGTATCTGAGTGCATAATGGTCATGGACTATCTCAGTATCTGAGTGTATAAAGGCTGTGGACGAGCTCAGCATCTGAGTGTATAAGGACCATGGACTAGCTCAGTAATTGAGTGGATATTGGTCATGGAAGAGCGCAGCATCTGAGTGTATAAGGGCCATGGACTAGCTCAGTATCTGAGTGCTTAATGGTCAAGGACTCGCTCAATATCTGACTGTAAAATGGTCATGGACCGGCTCAGTATCTGAGTGAGGAATGCTCATGGACTAGCACAGTATCTGAGTGTATAGGGGCCATGGACTACATCAGTATCTTAGTGTATAATGGCCATGGACTAGCTCAGTATCTGAGCAGCTAATGGTTGTGAACTAGCTCAGTAGCTGAATGTATAATGGTCAGGGTCTAGCTCAGTAACTGAGTGTATAAGGGCCATGTACCACCTCAGTATATGAGTGTATAATGGTCATGGACTAGCTCAGTATCTGACTGTATAATGGCCATGGACTACGTCAGATCTGAGTGTATAATGGCCATGGGCTAGCTCAGTATCTGAGTGTATAATGGCCATGGACTAGCTCAGTATCTGAGTGGATAATGGTCATGGACTAGCTCAGTATCTGAGTGTATAATGGTCATGGACAAGCTCAGTATCTGAGTGTATAATGGCCATGGGCTAGCTCAGTATCTGAGTGTATAATGGTCATGGACTAGCTCAGTATCGGATTAGATACTCGTCATGGACTAGCTCAGTATCTGACTGTATAATGGCCATGGACTACGTCAGTATCTGAGTGTATAATGGTCGTAAAATAGCTCAGTATCTGAGTGTATAATGGCCATGGGCTAGTTCAGTATCTGAGTGTATTATGGTCATGGACTAGCTGAGTATCTGAGTGTATAATGATCGTGAAATAGCTCAGTATCTGAGTGTATAATGGTCATGGACTAGCTCAGTATCTGAGTGTCTAATGGTCATGGAATAGCTCAGCATCTGAGTGTATAATGGTCATGGACTAGCTCAATATCTGAGTGTATAATGGTCATGGACTAGGCCAGTATCTGAGTGTATATTGGCCATGGACAAGATCAGTATCTGAGTTCATAATGGTCATAGACTAACTCAGTATCTGAGTGTATAAAGGCCGTGGACTAGCTCAGCATCTGAGTGGATAATGGTCGTGATCTGGCTCAGCATCTGAGTCTATAATAGTCATGGACTAGCTCAGTATCGGAGTAGGTAATGGTCATGTACTAGCGCAGTATCTGAGTATATAATGACCATGGACTACCTCAGTTTCTGAGTGTATACTGGTCGTGAAATAGCTCAGTATCTGAGTGTATAATGGTCGTGGACTAGCTCTGTATCTGAGTGTATAATGGTCATGGACTAGCTCAGTATCTGAGTGTATAATGTTCATGGACTTGCTCAATATCTGAGTGTATAATGGTCATAGACTAGCTCAGTATCCAAGTTTATCATGGCCATGGGCTAGCTCAGTATCTGAGTTATAATGGTCATGGACTACGACAGTATCTGAGTGTATAAAGGTCATAAAATATCTCAGTATCTTAGTGTATAATGGTCATGGAATAGCTCAGCATCTGAGTGTATAATGGTCATGGACTTGCTCAGTATCTGAGTGGATAATGGTCATGCACTAGCTCAGTATCTGAGTGTATAATGGCCTTGAAATAGCACAGTATCTGAGTGTATAATGGTTATGGACTATCTCAGTATCTGAGTGTATAATGGCCATGGGTAGCTCAGTATCTGAGTGTATAATGGTCATGGACTAGCTCAGTATCGGAGTAGATAATGGTCATGGACTAGCTCAGTATCTGACTGTATAATGGCCATGGACTACGTCAGTATCTGAGTGTATAATGGTCGTAAAATAGCTCAGTATCTGAGTGTCTAATGGTCATGGACTAGCTCAGTATCTGAGATTATAATGACCATGGGCTAGCTCAGTATCTGAATGTATAATGGCCATGGACTAGCTCAGTATCTGAGTGTTTAATGGTCGTGAAATAGCTCAGTATCTGAGTGTATAATGGTCATGGACTAGCTCATTATCAGAGTGTCTAATGGTCACGGAGTAGCTCAGTATCTGAGTGTATATTGGTCGTGAAATAGTTCAGTATCTGAGTGTATAATGGTCATGGACTTGCTCAGTATCTGAGTGTATAATGGCCATGGGCTAGTTCGGTATCTGAGTGCATTATGGTCATGGACTAGCTCAGTATCTGAGTGTATAATGATCGTGAAATAGCTCAGTATCTGAGTGTATAATGGTCATGGACTTGCTCAGTATCTGAGTGTATAATGACCATGGGCTAGCTCAGTACCTGAGTGTATAATGGCCATGGAATAGCTCAGTATCTGAGTGTATAATGGTCATGGACTAGCTCAGTATCTGAGTGTATAATGGTCGTGAAATAGCTCAGTATCTGAGTGTATAATGGTCATGGACAAGCTCAGTATCAGAGTGTCTAATGGTCATGGAGTAGCTCAGTATCTGAGTGTATATTGGTCGTGAAATAGTTCAGTATCTGAGTGTATAATGGTCATGGACTTGCTCAGTATCTGAGTGTATAATGGCCATGGGCTAGTTCGGTATCTGAGTGTATTATGGTCATGGACTAGCTCAGTATCTGAGTGTATAATGATCGTGAAATAGCTCAGTATCTGAGTGTCTAATGGTCATGGACTAGCTCAGTATCTGAGTGTATAATGGCCATGGAATAGCTCAGTATCTGAGTTGATAATGGTCATGGACTAGCTCAGTATCTGAGTGAATAATGGTCATGGAATAGCTCAGCATCTGAGTGTATAATGGGCATGGACTAGCTCAGTGTCTGAGTGTATAATAGTCATGGACTAGCTCCATATCTGAGTGTAAAATTGTCATGGACTAGCCCAGTATCTGAGTGTATATTGGCCTTGGACTTGCTCAGTATCTGAGTGCATAATGGTCATAGACTAGCTCAGTTTCTGAGTGTATAAAGGCCGTGGATTAGCTCAGCATCTGAGTGGATAATGGTCGTGAACTGGCTCAGTATCTGAGTGTATAATGGTCATGGACTAGCTCAGTATCGGAGTAGATAATGGTCATGTACTAGCGCAGTATCTGAGTGTATAATGACCATGGACTACCTCAGTATCTTAGTGTATACTGGTCATGGACTAACTCAGTATCTGATGTATAATGTTCATGGACTTGCTCAATATCTGAGTGTATAATGGTCAAGGACTTGCTCAGTATCTGAGTGTATAATGTCCACTGGCTAGCTCAGTTTCTGATTGTATAATGGTCATGGACTAGCTCAGTATCTGAGTGAAGAAGGATCATGGACTATCACAGTATCTGAGTCTATTGGGGCCATGTACTACCTCAGTATCTGAGTGTATAAGGGTCATGGACTAGCTCAGTATCTGAATGGATAATGGTCATGGACTAGCTCAGTATCTGAGTGTATAATGGCCGTGAAATACCTCAGTATCTGAGTGTATAATGGTCATGGACTAGCTCAGTATCTGAGTGTATAATGGCCATGGGCCTGCTCAGTATCTGAGTGTATAATGGTCATGGACTAGCTCAGTATCGGAGTAGATAATGGTCATGGACTAGCTCAGTATCTGACTGTATAATGGCCATGGACTACGTCAGTATCTGAGTGTATAATGGTTGTAAAATAGCTCAGTATCTGAGTGTATAATGGTCATGGACTAGCTCAGTAACTGAGTGTATAATGGCCATGGGCTAGCTCAGTATATGAGTGTATAATGGCCATGGACTAGCTCAGTATCCGAGTGGATAATGGTCATGGACTAGCTCAGTATCTGAGTGTATAATGGTCGTGAAATAGCTCAGTATCTGAGTGTATAATGGTCGTGGACGAGCTCAGTATCTGAGTGTATAATGGTCATGGAGTTGCTCAGTATCTGAGTGTATATTGGTCGTCAAATAGTTCAGTATCTGAGCGTAGGATGGTCATGTACTTGCTGAGTATCTGAGTGTTTAATGGTCGTGAAATAGCACAGTATCTGAGTGTATAATGGTCATGGACTAGCTCAGTATCTGAGTGTATAATGGCCATGGGCTTGTTCAGTCTCTGAGTGTATTATGGTCATGGACTAGCTCAGTATCGGATTAGATAATGGTCATGTACTAGCGCAGTATCTGAGTGTATAATGAGAATGGACTACCTCAGTATCTGAGTGTATTATGGTCTTGGACTAGCTCAGTGTCTGAGTGTATAATGGTCATGGACTAGCTCCATATCTGAGTGTATAATGGTCATGGACTAGCTCAGTATCTGAGTGTATAATGGCCTGGGACAAGCTCAGTATCTGAGTGCATAATGGTCAACGACTAGCTCAGTATCTGAGTGAATAAAGGCCGTGGACTAGCTCAGCATCTGAATGGATAATGGTCGTGAACTGGCTCAGCATCTGAGTCTATAATGGTCATGGACTAGCTCAGTATCGGAGTAGGTAATGGTCATGTACTAGCGCAGTATCTGACTATATAATGACCATGGACTACCTCAGTATCTGAGTGTATACTGGTCGTGAAATAGCTCAGTATCTGAGTGTATAATGGTCGTGGACTAGCTCTGTATCTGAGTGTATAATGGTCATGGACTTGCTCAGTATCTGAGTGTATAATGTTCATGGACTTGCTCAATATCTGAGTGTATAATGGTCATGGACTAGCTCAGTATCTGAGTGTATAATGGCCATGGGCTAGCTCAGTATCTGAGTGTATAATGACCATGGGCTAGCTCAGTATCTGAGTGTATAATGGCCATGGAATAGCTCAGTATCTGAGTGGATAATGGTCATGGACTAGTTCAGTATCTGAGTGTATAATGGTCGTGAAATTGCTCAGTATCTGAGTGTGTAATGGTCATGGAGTAGCTCAGTATCTGAGTGTATAATGGCCATGGGCTAGTTCAGTATCTGAGTGTATTATGGTCATGGACTAGCTCAGTTTCTGAGTGTATAATGATCGTGAAATAGCTCAGTGTCTGAGTGTATAATGGTCATGGACTAGCTCAGTATCTGAGTGTATAATGGTCATTGAATAGCTCAGCATCTGTTTGTATAATGGTCATGGACTAGCTCAATATCTGAGTGTATAATGGTCATGGACTAGCTCAGTGTCTGAGTGTATAATGGTCACGGACTAGCTCCATATCTGAGTGTATAATGGTCATGGACTAGGCCAGTATCTGAGTGTATATTGGCCATGGACAAGCTCAGTATCTGAGTGCATAATGGTCATAGACTAACTCAGTATCTGAGTGTATAAAGGCCGTGGACTAGCTCAGCATCTGAGTGGATAATGGTCGTGAACTGGCTCAGCATCTGAGTCTATAATGGTCATGGACTAGCTCAGTATCGGAGTAGGTAATGGTCATGTACTAGCGCAGTATCTGAGTATATAATGACTATGGACTACCTCAGTATCTGAGTGTATACTGGTCGTGAAATAGCTCAGTATCTGAGTTTATATTGGTCGTGAAATAGTTCTGTATCTGAGCGTATAATGGTCATGGACTTGCTCAGTATCTGAGTGTATAATGGTCGTGAAATAGCTCTCTATCTGAGTGTATAATGGTCATGGACTAGCTCCGTATCTGAGTGTATAATGGCCAGTGACTACATCAGTATCTGAGTGTATAATGGTCGTGAAATAGATCAGTATCTGAGTGTATAATGTTCATGGACTAGCTCAGTATCTGAGTGTATAATGGTCATGGACTAACTCGGTATCTGAATGTGTAATGGTCATGGACTAGCTCAGTATCGAGTGTATAATGGTCATGGAGTAGCTCAGTATCTAAGTGTATAATGGTCGTGAAATAGCACAGTATCTGAGTGTATAATGGTCATGGAATAGCTCAGCATCTGAGTGTATAATGGTCATGGACTTGCTCAGTATCTGAGTGGATAATGGTCATGCACTAGCTCAGTATCTGAGTGTATAATGGCCGTGAAATAGCACAGTATCTGAGTGTATAATGGTCATGGACTATCTCAGTATCTGAGTGTATAATGGTCGTGAAATAGATCAGTATCTGAGTGTATAATGTTCATGGACTAGCTCAGTATCTGAGTGTATAATGGTCATGGACTAACTCGGTATCTGAATGTGTAATGGTCATGGACTAGCTCCGTATCGAGTGTATAATGGTCATGGAGTAGCTCAGTATCTGAGTGTATAATGGTCGTGAAATAGCACAGTATCTGAGTGTATAATGGTCATGGAATAGCTCAGCATCTGAGTGTATAATGGTCATGGAATTGCCCAGTATCTGAGTGGATAATGGTCATGCACTAGCTCAGTATGTGAGTGTATAATATCCGTGAAATAGCACAGTATCTGAGTGTATAATGGTCATGGACTATCTCAGTATTTGAGTGTATAATGGCCATGGGTAGCTCAGTATCTGAGTGTATAATGGTCATGGACTAGCTCAGTATCGGATTAGATACTCGTCATGGACTAGCTCAGTATCTGACTGTATAATGGCCATGGACTACGTCAGTATCTGAGTGTATAATGGTCGTAAAATAGCTCAGTATCTGAGTGTATAATGGTCATGGACTAGCTCAGTATCTGAGTGTATAATGACCATGGGCTAGCTCAGTATCTGAGTGTATAATGGCCATGGAATAGCTCAGTATCTGAGTGGATAATGGTCATGGACTAGTTTAGTATCTGAGTGTATAATGGTCGTGAAATTGCTCAGTATCTGAGTGTATAATGGTCATGGACTAGCTCCGTATCTGAGTGTATAATGGTCATGGAGTAGCTCAGTATCTGAGTGTATAATGGCCATGGGCTGGTTCAGTATCTGAGTGTATTATGGTCATGGACTAGCTGAGTATCTGAGTGTATAATGATCGTGAAATTGCTCAGTATCTGAGTGTATAATGGTCATGGACTAGCTCAGCATCTGAGTGTATAATGGTCATGGACTAGCTCAATATCTGAGTGTATAATGGTCATGGACTAGCTCAGTGTCTGAGTGTATAATGGTCATGGACTAGCTCCATATCTGAGTGTATAATGGTCATGGACTAGGCCAGTATCTGAGTGTATATTGGCCATGGACAAGATCAGTATCTGAGTGCATAATGGTCATAGACTAACTCAGTATCTGAGTGTATAAAGGCCGTGGACTAGCTCAGCATCTGAGTGGATAATGGTCGTGAACTGGCTCAGCATCTGAGTGGATAATGGTCGTAGACTAGCTCAGTATCTGAGTGTATAAAGGCCGTGGATTAGCTCAGCATCTGAGTGGATAATGGTCATGGACTAGCTCAGTATCTTCGTGTATAATGATCGTGAAATAGCTCAGTATCTGAGTGCATAATGGTCATGGACTTGCTCAGTATCTGAGTGTATAATGGTCATGGAATAGCTCAGCATCTGAGTGTATAATGGTCATGGACTAGCTCAATATCTGAGTGTATAATGGTCATGGACTAGCTCAGTGTCTGAGTGTATAATGGTCATGGACTAGCTCAGTGTCTGAGTGTATAATGGTCATGGACTAGCTCCATATCTGAGTGTATAATGGTCATGGACTAGCCCAGTATCTGAGTGTTATTGGCCATGGACAAGCTCTGTATCTGAGTGCATAATGGTCATAGACAAACTCAATATCTGAGTGTATAATGGTCATGGACTAGCTCCGTATCTGAGTGTATAATGGCCAGTGACTACATCAGTATCTGAGTGTATAATGGTCGTGAAATAGATCAGTATCTGAGTGTATAATGTTCATGGACTCGCTCAGTATCTGAGTGTATAATGGTCATGGACTAACTCGGTATCTGAACGTGTAATGGTCATGGACTAGCTCAGTATGGAGTGTATAATGGTCATGGAGTAGCTCAGTATCTGAGTGTATAATGGTCGTGAAATAGCACAGTATCTGAGTGTATAATGGTCATGGAATAGCTCAGCATCTGAGTGTATAATGGTCATGGAATTGCTCAGTATCTGAGTGGATAATGGTCATGCACTAGCTCAGTATCTGAGTGTATAATGGCCGTGAAATAGCACAGTATCTGAGTGTATAATGGTCATGGACTATCTCAGTATCTGAGTGTATAATGGCCATGGGTAGCTCAGTATCTGAGTGTATAATGGTCATGGACTAGCTCAGTCAGTATCGGATTAGATACTCGTCATGGACTAGCTCAGTATCTGACTGTATAATGGCCATGGACTACGTCAGTATCTGAGTTTATAATGGTCGTAAAATAGCTCAGTATCTGAGTGTATAATGGTCATGGACTAGCTCAGTATCTGAGTGTATAATGACCATGGGCTAGCTCAGTATCTGAGTGTATAATGGCCATGGAATAGCTCAGTATCTGAGTGGATAATGGTCATGGACTAGTTCAGTATCTGAGTGTATAATGGTCGTGAAATTGCTCAGTATCTGAGTGTATAATGGTCATGGACTAGCTCAGTATCTGAGTGTATAATGGTCATGGAGTTGCTCAGTATCTGAGTGTATAATGGCCATGGGCTGGTTCAGTATCTGAGTGTATTATGGTCATGGACTAGCTGAGTATCTGAGTGTATAATGATCGTGAAATAGCTCAGTATCTGAGTGTATAATGGTCATGGACTAGCTCAGTATCTGAGTGTATAATGGTCATGGAATAGCTCAGCATCTGAGTGTATAATGGTCATGGACTAGCTCAATATCTGAGTGTATAATGGTCATGGACTAGCTCAGTGTCTGAGTGTATAATGGTCATGGACTAGCTCCATATCTGAGTGTATAATGGTCATGGACTAGCCCAGTATCTGAGTGTATATTGGCCATGGACAAGATCAGTATCTTAGTGCATAATGGTCATAGACTAACTCAGTATCTGAGTGTATAAAGGCCGTGGACTAGCTCAGCATCTGAGTGGATAATGGTCTTGAACTGGCTCAGCATCTGAGTGGATAATGGTCGTAGACTAACTCAGTATCTGAGTGTATAAAGGCCGTGGATTAGCTCCGCATCTGAGTGGATAATGGTCATGGACTAGCTCAGTATCTTCGTGTATAATGATCGTGAAATAGCTCAGTATCTGAGTGCGTAATGGTCATGGACTTGCTCAGTATCTGAGTGTATAATGGTCATGGAATAGCTCAGCATCTGAGTGTATAATGGTCATGGACTAGCTCAATATCTGAGTGTATAATGGTCTTGGACTTGCTCAGTGTCTGAGTGTATAATGGTCATGGACTAGCTCCATATCTGAGTGTATAATGGTCATGGACTAGCCCAGTATCTGAGTGTATATTGGCCATGGACAAGCTCTGTATCTGAGTGCATAATGGTCATAGACAAACTCAGTATCTGAGTGTATAAAGGCCGTGGACTCGCTCAGCATCTGAGTGGATAATGGTCGCGAACTGGCTCAGTATCTGAGTCTATAATGGTCATGGACTAGCTCAGTATCGGCGTAGGTAATGGTCATGTACTAGCGCAGTATCTGAGTATATAATGACCATGGACTCCCTCAGTATCTGAGTGTATACTGGTCGTGAAATAGCTCAGTATCTGAGTGTATAATGGTCGTGGACTAGCTCTGTATCTGAGTGTATAATGGTCATGGACTAGCTCAGTATCTGAGTGTATAATGTTCATGGACTTGCTCAATATCTGAGTGTATAATGGTCATGGACTAGCTCAGTATCTGAGTGTATAATGGCCATGGGCTAGCTCAGTATCTGAGTGTATAAGGGTCATGGACTAGCTCAGTATCTGAGTGTATAATGGTCATGGACAAGCTCAGTATCTGAGTGCATAATGGTCATGGACTATCTCAGTATCTGAGTGTATAAAGGCTGTGGACGAGCTCAGCATCTGAGTGTATAAGGACCATGGACTAGCTCAGTAATTGAATGGATATTGGTCATGGAAGAGCTCAGCATCTGAGTGTATAAGGGCCATGGACTAGCTCAGTATCTGAGTGCTTAATGGTCAAGGACTCGCTCAATATCTGACTGTAAAATGGTCATGGACCAGCTCAGTATCTGAGTGAGGAATGCTCATGGACTAGCACAGTATCTGAGTGTATAGGGGCCATGGACTACATCAGTATCTTAGTGTATAATGGCCGTGGACTAGCTCAGTATCTGAGCAGCTAATGGTTGTGATCTAGCTCAGTAGCTGAATGTATAATGGTCAGGGTCTAGCTCGCTAAATGAGTGTATAAGGGCCATGTACCACCTCAGTATATGAGTGTATAATGGTCATGGACTAGCTCAGTATCTGACTGTATAATGGCCATGGACTACGTCAGATCTGAGTGTATAATGGCCATGGGCTAGCTCAGTATCTGAGTGTATAATGGCCATGGACTAGCTCAGTATCTGAGTGGATAATGGTCATGGACTAGCTCAGTATCTGAGTGTATAATGGTCATGGACAAGCTCTGTATCTGAGTGCATAATGGTCATGGACTAGCTCAGTATCGGATTAGATACTCGTCATGGACTAGCTCAGTATCTGACTGTATAATGGCCATGGACTACGTCAGTATCTGAGTGTATAATGGTCGTAAAATAGCTCAGTATCTGAGTGTATAATGGCCATGGGCTAGTTCAGTATCTGAGTGTATTATGGTCATGGACTAGCTGAGTATCTGAGTGTATAATGATCGTGAAATAGCTCCGTATCTGAGTGTATAATGGTCATGGACTAGCTCAGTATCTGAGTGTATAATGGTCATGGAATAGCTCAGCATCTGAGTGTATAATGGTCATGGACTAGCTCAATATCTGAGTGTATAATGGTCATGGACTAGCTCAGTGTCTGAGTGTATAATGGTCATGGACTAGCTCCATATCTGAGTGTATAATGGTCATGGACTAGGCCAGTATCTGAGTGTATATTGGCCATGGACAAGATCAGTATCTGAGTGCATAATGGTCATAGACTAACTCAGTATCTGAGTGTATAAAGGCCGTGGACTAGCTCAGCATCTGAGTGGATAATGGTCGTGATCTGGCTCAGCATCTGAGTCTTTAATAGTCATGGACTAGCTCAGTATCGGGGTAGGTAATGGTCATGTACTAGCGCAGTATCTGAGTATATAATGACCATGGACTACCTCAGTTTCTGAGGTATCTGAGTGTTTAATGGTCGTGAAATAGCTCAGTATCTGAGTGTATAATGGTCATGGACTAACTCGGTATCTGAATGTGTAATGGTCATGGACTAGCTCAGTATCGAGTGTATAATGGTCATGGAGTAGCTCAGTATCTGAGTGTATAATGGTCCTGAAATAGCACAGTATCTGAGTGTATAATGGTCATGGAATAGCTCAGCATCTGAGTGTATAATGGTCATGGACTTGCTCAGTATCTGAGTGGATAATGGTCATGCACTAGCTCAGTATCTGAGTGTATAATGGCCTTGAAATAGCACAGTATCTGAGTGTATAATGGTCATGGACTAGCTCAGTATCTGAGTGTATAATGACCATGGGCTAGCTCAGTATCTGAGTGTATAATGGCCATGGAATAGCTCAGTATCTGAGTGTATAATGGTCATGGACTAGCTCAGTATCTGAGTGTTTAATGGTCGTGAAATAGCTCAGTATCTGAGTGTATAATGGTCATGGACGAGCTCAGTATCAGAGTGTCTAATGGTCACGGAGTAGCTCAGTATCTGAGTGTATATTGGTCGTGAAATAGTTCAGTATCTGAGTGTATAATGGTCATGGACTTGCTCAGTATCTGAGTGTATAATGGCCATGGGCTAGTTCGGTATCTGAGTGCATTATGGTCATGGACTAGCTCAGTATCTGAGTGTATAATGATCGTGAAATAGCTCAGTATCTGAGTGTATAATGGTCATGGACTAGCTCAGTATCTGAGTGTATAATGACCATGGGCTAGCTCAGTACCTGAGTGTATTATGGCCATGGAATAGCTCAGTATCTGAGTGTATAATGGTCATGGACTAGCTCAGTATCTTAGTGTTTAATGGTCGTGAAATAGCTCAGTATCTGTGTGTATAATGGTCATGGACTAGCTCAGTATCTGAGTGTCTAATGGTCATGGAGTAGCTCAGTATCTGAGTGTATATTGGTCGTGAAATAGTTCAGTATCTGAGTGTATAATGGTCATGGGCTAGTTCGGTATCTGAGTGTATTATGGTCATGGACTAGGCCAGTATCTGAGTGTATATTGGCCATGGACAAGATCAGTATCTGAGTGCATAATGGTCATAGACTAACTCAGTATCTGAGTGTATAAAGGCCGTGGACTAGCTCAGCATCTGAGTGGATAATGGTCGTGAACTGGCTCAGCATCTGAGTGGATAATGGTCGTAGACTAGCTCAGTATCTGAGTGTATAAAGGCCGTGGATTAGCTCAGCATCTGAGTGGATAATGGTCATGGACTAGCTCAGTATCTTCGTGTATAATGATCGTGAAATAGCTCAGTATCTGAGTGCATAATGGTCATGGACTTGCTCAGTATCTGAGTGTATAATGGTCATGGAATAGCTCAGCATCTGAGTGTATAATGGTCATGGACTAGCTCAATATCTGAGTGTATAATGGTCATGGACTAGCTCAGTGTCTGAGTGTATAATGGTCATGGACTAGCTCCATATCTGAGTGTATAATGGTCATGGACTAGCCCAGTATCTGAGTGTATATTGGCCATGGACAAGCTCTGTATCTGAGTGCATAATGGTCATAGACAAACTCAGTATCTGAGTGTATAAAGGCCGTGGACTCGCTCAGCATCTGAGTGGATAATGGTCGTGAACTGGCTCAGTATCTGAGTCTATAATGGTCATGGACTAGCTCAGTATCGGCGTAGGTAATGGTCATGTACTAGCGCAGTATCTGAGTATATAATGACCATGGACTACCTCAGTATCTGAGTGTATACTGGTCGTGAAATAGCTCAGTATCTGAGTGTATAATGGTCGTGGACTAGCTCTGTATCTGAGTGTATAATGGTCATGGACTAGCTCAGTATCTGAGTGTATAATGTTCATGGACTTGCTCAATATCTGAGTGTATAATGGTCATGGACTAGCTCCGTATCTGAGTGTATAATGGCCAGTGACTACATCAGTATCTGAGTGTATAATGGTCGTGAAATAGATCAGTATCTGAGTGTATAATGTTCATGGACTCGCTCAGTATCTGAGTGTATAATGGTCATGGACTAACTCGGTATCTGAACGTGTAATGGTCATGGACTAGCTCAGTATCGAGTGTATAATGGTCATGGAGTAGCTCAGTATCTGAGTGTATAATGGTCGTGAAATAGCACAGTATCTGAGTGTATAATGGTCATGGAATAGCTCAGCATCTGAGTGTATAATGGTCATGGAATTGCTCAGTATCTGAGTGGATAATGGTCATGCACTAGCTCAGTATCTGAGTGTATAATGGCCGTGAAATAGCACAGTATCTGAGTGTATAATGGTCATGGACTATCTCAGTATCTGAGTGTATAATGGCCATGGGTAGCTCAGTATCTGAGTGTATAATGGTCATGGACTAGCTCAGTATCGGATTAGATACTCGTCATGGACTAGCTCAGTATCTGACTGTATAATGGCCATGGACTACGTCAGTATCTGAGTGTATAATGGTCGTAAAATAGCTCAGTATCTGAGTGTATAATGGTCATGGACTAGCTCAGTATCTGAGTGTATAATGACCATGGGCTAGCTCAGTATCTGAGTGTATAATGGCCATGGAATAGCTCAGTATCTGAGTGGATAATGGTCATGGACTAGTTTAGTATCTGAGTGTATAATGGTCGTGAAATTGCTCAGTATCTGAGTGTATAATGGTCATGGACTAGCTCCGTATCTGAGTGTATAATGGTCATGGAGTAGCTCAGTATCTGAGTGTATAATGGCCATGGGCTGGTTCAGTATCTGAGTGTATTATGGTCATGGACTAGCTGAGTATCTGAGTGTATAATGATCGTGAAATTGCTCAGTATCTGAGTGTATAATGGTCATGGACTAGCTCAGCATCTGAGTGTATAATGGTCATGGACTAGCTCAATATCTGAGTGTATAATCGTCATGGACTAGCTCAGTGTCTGAGTGTATAATGGTCATGGACTAGCTCCATATCTGAGTGTATAATGGTCATGGACTAGGCCAGTATCTGAGTGTATATTGGCCATGGACAAGATCAGTATCTGAGTGCATAATGGTCATAGACTAACTCAGTATCTGAGTGTATAAAGGCCGTGGACTAGCTCAGCATCTGAGTGGATAATGGTCGTGAACTGGCTCAGCATCTGAGTGGATAATGGTCGTAGACTAGCTCAGTATCTGAGTGTATAAAGGCCGTGGATTAGCTCAGCATCTGAGTGGATAATGGTCATGGACTAGCTCAGTATCTTCGTGTATAATGATCGTGAAATAGCTCAGTATCTGAGTGCATAATGGTCATGGACTTGCTCAGTATCTGAGTGTATAATGGTCATGGAATAGCTCAGCATCTGAGTGTATAATGGTCATGGACTAGCTCAATATCTGAGTGTATAATGGTCATGGACTAGCTCAGTGTCTGAGTGTATAATGGTCATGGACTAGCTCCATATCTGAGTGTATAATGGTCATGGACTAGCCCAGTATCTGAGTGTTATTGGCCATGGACAAGCTCTGTATCTGAGTGCATAATGGTCATAGACAAACTCAATATCTGAGTGTATAATGGTCATGGACTAGCTCCGTATCTGAGTGTATAATGGCCAGTGACTACATCAGTATCTGAGTGTATAATGGTCGTGAAATAGATCAGTATCTGAGTGTATAATGTTCATGGACTCGCTCAGTATCTGAGTGTATAATGGTCATGGACTAACTCGGTATCTGAACGTGTAATGGTCATGGACTAGCTCAGTATGGAGTGTATAATGGTCATGGAGTAGCTCAGTATCTGAGTGTATAATGGTCGTGAAATAGCACAGTATCTGAGTGTATAATGGTCATGGAATAGCTCAGCATCTGAGTGTATAATGGTCATGGAATTGCTCAGTATCTGAGTGGATAATGGTCATGCACTAGCTCAGTATCTGAGTGTATAATGGCCGTGAAATAGCACAGTATCTGAGTGTATAATGGTCATGGACTATCTCAGTATCTGAGTGTATAATGGCCATGGGTAGCTCAGTATCTGAGTGTATAATGGTCATGGACTAGCTCAGTCAGTATCGGATTAGATACTCGTCATGGACTAGCTCAGTATCTGACTGTATAATGGCCATGGACTACGTCAGTATCTGAGTTTATAATGGTCGTAAAATAGCTCAGTATCTGAGTGTATAATGGTCATGGACTAGCTCAGTATCTGAGTGTATAATGACCATGGGCTAGCTCAGTATCTGAGTGTATAATGGCCATGGAATAGCTCAGTATCTGAGTGGATAATGGTCATGGACTAGTTCAGTATCTGAGTGTATAATGGTCGTGAAATTGCTCAGTATCTGAGTGTATAATGGTCATGGACTAGCTCAGTATCTGAGTGTATAATGGTCATGGAGTTGCTCAGTATCTGAGTGTATAATGGCCATGGGCTGGTTCAGTATCTGAGTGTATTATGGTCATGGACTAGCTGAGTATCTGAGTGTATAATGATCGTGAAATAGCTCAGTATCTGAGTGTATAATGGTCATGGACTAGCTCAGTATCTGAGTGTATAATGGTCATGGAATAGCTCAGCATCTGAGTGTATAATGGTCATGGACTAGCTCAATATCTGAGTGTATAATGGTCATGGACTAGCTCAGTGTCTGAGTGTATAATGGTCATGGACTAGCTCCATATCTGAGTGTATAATGGTCATGGACTAGCCCAGTATCTGAGTGTATATTGGCCATGGACAAGATCAGTATCTTAGTGCATAATGGTCATAGACTAACTCAGTATCTGAGTGTATAAAGGCCGTGGACTAGCTCAGCATCTGAGTGGATAATGGTCTTGAACTGGCTCAGC
>JANJGN010001614.1:0-122953 GCA_026770705.1 Isurus oxyrinchus | reverse complement strand
CTGCTCTCTGTCCCAGATCCCTCGTCTTTAATCTTAATTCCACGGTCATGTTTTTTTTTGTTAACTCTTCAAGTTCTCTTGGTTTTACTAACTTGTCCGTGAGGGGTGGTGAGGAGTGGGGGACGGGGAAGGGTGGGGGACAGCGAGGAGTGGGGGACAGCGAGGAGTGGGGGACAGCGAGGAGTGGGGGGACAGCGAGGAGTGGGGGACAGCGAGGAGTGGGGGGACAGGGAAGGGTGGGGGACAGCGAGGAGTGGGGGACAGCGAGGAGTGGGGGACAGCGAGGAGTGGGGGACAGGGAGGGGTGGGGGGACAGGGAGGGGTGGGGGACAGGGAGGGGTAGGGGACAGGGAGGGGTAGGGGACAGGGAAGGGTGGGGGACGGCGAGGGGTGGGGGACGGCGAGGGGTGGGGGACGGCGAGGGGGTGGGGGACGGCGAGGGGTGGGGGACGGGGAAGGGTGGGGGACGGGGAAGGGTGGGGGGACGGGGAAGGGTGGGGGACGGCGAGGGGTGGGGGACGGCGAGGGGTGGGGGACGGCGAGGGGTGGGGGGACGGCGAGGGGTGGGGGACGGCGAGGGGTGGGGGACGGCGAGGGGTGGGGGGACGGCGAGGGGTGGGGGACGGGGGAGGGGTGGGGGGACGGGGAGGGGTGGGGGACGGGGAGGGGGTGGGGGACGGGGAGGGGTGGGGGACAGCGAGGAGTGGGGGACGGCGAGGAGTGGGGGACGGCGAGGAGTGGGGGACGGGGAGGAGTGGGGGACAGGGTGAAAGGTCACTGGCCAGCTTTCCAGCCAGCCTACATTCTTTTGTTTTGCAACCAGTCCAGGTTTCTCAATGGCGCCCACCCTGTCACATTCACACCCACACCTCCCCCCCGCCAAACTCACCCCCATAACATGAGGGTGGGGCATGGGGGTTGTCAAAATCACCAGCCCGCCCGCCATATTTAAATGAGTAATCAAGGGTCAATGAGGCTTCTTACCAGGCCGACTCACCCTGATAACACGCTGTCCAAGCCATAAAACGTTTAGCCGTGGGGAGTCAGGCAGGAGCAGGTGGCCAGGTTTTCAGATGTTCTTCAAAGGGCAGGAAGGAAGGAGGGGTTTGGTTTTCAGGAGGCTGCCCTTCGTCGATCGCAGAGTGGGCAGTCCCCCCTAAGATAGAACCCCCCCCCCCCACTTTCTTCCTACCCACCCATGGCCTTAAACCCATCCCCCCCCCCCCCCCCCCCCCCCCCCACCCCCCCCACCCCACCTCCTCCCTGACCTGCCCAAAGCCTCCCTAACCAAGACCTCGGATTTAACTGCTCCAGGAATCCATGGGCTTTCTCCACCTTCTCTCACAGTCTCAGCAGTGGCCGCAGACACACTTTTGATGCTGCTGGGGACTGAGGGAGCTGCGCCAGCCAATCCCAGCGAGAGGCGGAGGTCCCACGGCCCTCGTATAGCCCACCTGCTGAGGGGTGGGTGGGCGCCACGTCGAGTTTGCTTCTGGGGGAGGGGCAGGGCGAGTGTCTGCCTCACAGGTACATAGGAGCAGGGAAAAGGCCATTCAGCCCATCGAGCCTGCTCTGCCATTCAATACAATCATCCACCTCAATGCCTTTCTCCCACACTATCCCCATATCCCTTCGTGTTAGTGCCAGATTTCTAAACAACAGTCTCTGCTTTAAACATTCTCAGTGACTGAGCTTCCAGAACCCTCCGGGGTAGAGAATTCCAAAGATTCACAACCCTCTGAGTCATAAAATTTCTCCTCATCTCGGTCCCTAATTGGCTTCCCCCTTATTTTGAAAGTGTGTCCCCTGGTTCTAGACTCCCCAACCAGGGGCATCATTTTACCTGAATCGACCCTGTCTATCCCTTTAAGTATTTTGTAGGTTTTCAATGAGATCACCTCTCATTCTTCCAAATTCTAGAGAATACAGACCCAGTTTCTCTAATCTCTCTTCATAGGACAGTCCCACCATCCTGGGAACAAGTCTGGTGAACCTTCGTTGCACTCCCTCTATGGAAATAATATCCTTCCTAAGGTGACCAAAACTACACGCACTACTCCAGATGTGGTCTAACCAAGATTCTATACAATTGAAGCAAGACTTCGCTTCTCCTGTGCTCAAATCCTCTTGCGATAAAGACTAACATTCTATTAGCCTTCCTATTTACCTGCTGCACCCGCATGTTAGCTTTTAGTGACTTATTGACAAGGACAGGCAGGTCCCTTTGTACATCTACATTTTCCAATCTCTCACTATTTGAGAAATACTCTGCACATCTGTTCCTCCTACCAAAGTGGATAGCCTCACGTTTTTCCACATTATATTCCATCCGCCATGTTCTTGCCCACTCACTGTCTGTCCAAATTCTCTTGAAGCCACTTTGCATCTTCCTCACAGCACACATTCAAGCCTAGCTTTGTATCATCTGCGGACTTGGAAATATTACCTCTAGTCCCCACATTCAAATCATTGAGATATATTGTGAACAGCTGGGGCCCAAGTACTCACAGCCTGCCAATACAAGAATGACCTGTTTATTCCTACTCTCTGTTTTTTGCCTGTTAGCCAATCCTCAATCCATGTCAGTATATTACCTCCTATTCCATGTGCTTTTATTTTGCTAATCAACCTCCTGTGAGGGTCTTTATCAAAAACCTTCTGAAAATCCAAGTATACCACGTCCATCGAGCCTCCTTTATCAATTCCGCTAATCGCATCCTCAAAAAACTCCAACAAGTTCATTAAACATGATTTCTATTCACAAATCCATGCTATGTCCAATCAGATCATGATTATCCAAGTATCCATTTGTCACATCCTGTACAACAGATTCCAGCATTTTCCCTGCTACTGATGTCAGGCTAACAGGTCTGTAGTTCCCTGTTTTCTCTCTCCCTGCTTTCTTAAACAGCGGGGGTGACATTTGCTACCTTCCAATCTGCAGGAACCATTCCAGAATCTATAGAATTTTGGAAGATGATCACCAATATATCCACTATCTCCATAGCTACCTTTTTCAACCCTCTGGGATGTAGAATATCAGGTCCTGGGGACTTATCAACCTTCAGTTAATTTCTCCAATGCAACCTTCTTATTAACACTAATTTTCTTCAATTCCACATTCTCCCTAGTCCCTTGGATCTCTAATTCTAGAGGATTTCTTGCATCTTCCTCAGTGAAGACGGACACAAAGTAATCATTTAGCTTCTCTGCCATTTCTCAATTCCCCATTATAAATTCCACCCCGACTCCCATCCCTGTATGATTTAGCCCATAGCATATTCAAGATTGAACTTGATAGATTGGGTACCAAAGGAATTAAGGGACATGGGGATAGTGCAGGACAGTGCAGTCGAGGTAGAAGATCAACCATGATCTTGCTGAATAGCAGAGCAAGTTCAAAGGACCAATTGACCTACTGCAGCTCCTAGTCATGTTCTTACGAGAGATTTAGGAGAGTTTTGGTTACATGTTCTATTTGTTGTAATATCCCGAGGCTCCTTTTACATCAACTATTTCACTGTGAAACCTTTGCATTAAATTACGTCAGTCCTCCAGTTCATGGGTTGACTTAGTGGTGTCAACACTCATTCCCTTCAATCCCCAGTGAGAACAATGGTGGCCCTCAGGTGAAGTGGGGTTAGGATGCAAAGTGGTGAGTCAGTCTCCGTTTTAAAGGTTATACATTCTCACCTTGCCTGCAAATATTTTGAATGATAATTTACAATGTCTGAATTTGTTATGGAAATTCCCTATGTAAACATGTCATGCTGTAGTTACACCCGCCCAGCAGTAATGATGCTGCGCCAGCTCCACTGGGCCAGGACAGCTGTGATTGTAGAGGTAAGCTTCTGTAGGTGGTTTGCACGCCTAATGCGGACACAGGAATTTCTGATGGGAAAATTTGACAGGACGCATGCACATGATTGGGCCTATGAATAAAATATTGATGGAAAATAAGGCACAAGTGGAGAAATAAAAACAGAACTCCGGTAGGTCTGGCAGCAACTGTGGAAGGAAAGACAGTTCATGTTTCTCAGCAACGACTGCTTATCAGGAGCTGGAAGTTATAGAGATTTAACTGTTTTAAAGCAAGTTCTGGAACAGGGAAGAGGATGGGACGGTGAATTGTGAGTGTTGGCAGTGGACCAGGGAACAGTCCCCTTTGGAATGCCGAAAGGCTGGGGGGGGAAGACGTGTTTGGTGGAGGCATCACATGAACAGTCATCGACTTGAAGCACTAACTCTGTTTCTCACTCCACAGACGCTGCCAGACTTGCTGAGATTTTCCAGCATTTTCTGTTTTTATTTCGGATTTCTAACACCTGCAGTATTTTGCTTCCGTTCTCTCAAAGTTGGTTAAGAAAAATGGGGGTGGGAGGAAGGGACAACACAGGAGCACGAGTACTCCAACGGCTTGGCCTACTATATCATCTTGTGAGTCTTTGTTTTTCTGCAGGGTATGGTATGTTGTTTGAATAAAATTGTCCTTGATGTTGGAGGAACTCTGCGTACTTGCTTCAGGCCTGTGTCCCTGCTCATCCTGAAGATGTTCTGAGAGTGGACAGGAAGGTACAGAGACAACGGTGTCTGGGGACAGGAAGAACATGGATTTATGCTGCACTTGGCAATACACCCTCCAGACATCACAGCATCGAAAATATCTTTCAAGCGCACTCACTGTTGTAGTGCAGGTAAATGCAAATGTACAGAGCAGGATTCCATCACCAACAACACAATAAAGGGACGGTTAGATTTATTGAATCTTACAGCACAGGAGGAGGGCATTCAGCCCTTCATCTCTATTCCAGCTACTTGGGAGGACTCTCCAATTAACCCCATTCTGCCTGCACTTTGCCCATAATGTTGCAAATCTTTCACCTTCAAGTGTTTCACCAATTATCTTTTCAAAGTTATGATTGATTCTGTTTCCATCACCCTATCAGACAAAGGATCACAACTTGCTGTGTAAAAATGTCTCTCATCTCTCTCTTGTTCTTTTGTCAATCAACATCAATTTACGTCTTCCTATCAGTGAAAATAGTTTCTCCTTTTGACTCTATCAAAATCTATCATGGTTTTAAACATTTCCACCAAATCTGCTCTGCTGTAAAAGGAGCAATCCCAGCTCCTCCAGTCTCTCTATATTAAGTGAAGATCCTCATCCTTGGTGCCAATGTAGAAAATCCCCTCTGAACATCCTCTAGGACCTTTACATATTCCTAAAACGGGGCTTAGCCAGTGATTTATAAAGGTTTTGCAAAATTATCTATGACAAGGTGGTGGTGAGCTGCCTTCTTGAACCGCTGCAGTCCATGTGGTGTAGGTACACCCACAGTGCTGTTAGGGAGGGAGTTCCAGGGATTTTGACTCACTGCAGGATTCCTAACCTCTGACCTGCTCTTGTAGCCACAGTATTTATATGGCTAGTCCAGTTCAGTTTCTGGTCAATGGTAACCCCCAGGACATTGATGTTGAGAAATACAATAATGGTAATGTCGTTAAACATCAAGGAGACTGAGAATCGTGCAGTGAGTAACTCACCTCCTGATTCCCCAAAGTCTGTCCACCATCTACAAGGCACAAGTCAGGAGTGTGATGGAATACTCCCCACTTGCCTGGATGAGTGCAGCTCCCACAACACTCAAGAAGCTCAACACCATCCAGGACAAAGCAGCCCCGCTTGATTGGCACCCCATCCACAAACATTCACTCCCTCCACCACTGACGCACAGTAGCAGCAGTGTGTGTACCATCTACAAGATGCACTGCAGGAACTCACCAAGGCTCCTTCGACAGCACCTTCCAAACCCACGACCACTACCATCTAGAAGGACAAGGGCAGCAGATACATGGGAACACCACCACCGGGAAGTTCCCCTCCAAGTCACTCACCGTCCTGACTTGGAAATATATCGGCCGTTCCTTCACTGTCACTGGGTCAAAATCCTGGAACTCCCTTCCTGACAACAACCTATACCCAACGGACTACAGCAGTCCAAGATGTGAGCCCATCAGCACCTTCTCAAGGGTAAATGAGGATGGGCAATAAATTCTGGTCTTGCCAGCAACACTCACATCCCATGAAAGAAACAAAACAAAAAGTGCGGACTCACCATCAGCAGAAGGGTGTGGTAATCAGCAGGAGGCTTCCTTACCCATGTCTGACCCGATGCCATGAGACTTCATGATGTCCAGAGTCAACGTTGAGGGATCCCCAGGGAACTCCCTCCTGACTGTGTACCACTGTGTCACCACTCCTAGTGGGTCTGTCCTGCGGGTGGGACAGGACATACCCAGGGATGGCGATGGTGCTGTCTGGGTAACTGGCTAAGGTCTGGTTTGGTCAGCTTGACCCTGTCAGGCTCTCGCTTGACTGGACTGTCTCCTGATTTTGACACAAGTCCCCAGGTGTTGGCGAGCAGACCTTGCCATGGTTATCAGGGATGGGTGTGCAGTTGTCAGTCGTATCCAGTGCTGAGATTTACATTGGGTGTCTGTCTGGTTATGTTATTAGATTTTTCTGTAGCAGTTTGATACAACTGAGTGGCTTGCTTGGTAATTGCAGAGGACAGCTAAGTGTCCGCCACATTGATGTGCATCTGCAGTCACATGTAGGCCAGACCAGGGAAGGACAGCAGATTTCTTCTCCTGAAGGACATTAGTGAACCAGATGGGTTTTTTGAGACAATCCAATAGTTTCATGGTCACCGTTACTGAGAGACTAGTTTTATATTCAGTTATTGAATTTAAGTTCCCCAGCTGCCATGGTGGGTTTGAACTCATGTCTCATGATCTGGGCCCCTGAATTACTAGTCCAGTAACATAACCACTAGGCTACTGCAACAGGTTTCTGTGTCCTTAGGCCTCAGTTTACAAAGCAAGCATTCTGTATACTCTTTTACCAGCCTTCCCAACTTGTCTTGTCACCTTCAATGCTTTGTTCACATATACCCCCAGGTATCTCCGTTCCTTTAGAATTGTACCGTTGAGTTTATATCGCCTCCCCACATCCTTCCTAGCAAAATGTATCATTTCACACTTCTCAAAATCAAATTTCATCTGCCCAGAGCCTGCCCATTTCTCCAGACTCATGTTACTCAGAGGTCTTCACTATCCTCCTCATTACTTACTACACCTGTGAGTTTAGTTTTCTAGGAATGGTACCCAAATCCTCGTCTGTATATATCATAACAAGCAGGACTCCTGACACTGACCCCCTAGGGTAGATCCCCTTCCAGTCTGAAAAACAACCATTCACCGGGATTCTGTGCTTTCTGTCCTTCAGCAGGTTCAGACCCACACTGTCACCGTCTATTCAATCCCTTCAATTTTGTTAACAAGTCTATTTTGTGGTACTTTGTCAAACGCCTTTTGAAAGTCTTATCCACAGCATTAACAACGTGACCCTCAACAACCCTCCTCCGTTACTTTACAAAGAAACTCAATCAAATTAGTCAAGCATAATTTGCCTGTAACAAATCCACGCCAGTTTCCATTTCTAAGTGTGAATGATATTTTTATTAGTTGCACGGAGAGACTGGAGAGACTTAGGTTCTTGTCCTTGGGGCAGAGTAGGTTCAGGGAAGATCTACTTTTATTTAAAATTAATGAGGGCTTTTTGTTAGAGTGAATCAGGAGTAACTTTCCAGTAGCTGAGGGGTTAATGGCCAAAGGATCCAGATTTAAGGTAATTGGCAAAAGAACAAGAGGGTGTGATGATGAGAATTATTTAACACATTGAGTTGTTGAGATCTGGAATGCACAGCCTGAAAAAATGGTAGAAGCTGATTCAATAATAACTTCAAAAAGGAAAATTGGATAAGTTCTTGAAAAGGAATAAAATTGCAGGGTTATGGGGAAAGAGCAGGTAAGTGGGACTAATTGAGCAGTTATCTGACAAAATCCAGGAACAACAGGCCCCATTCTGTACTGCAAGGTTCTATGTAAACTGAGTAACTCTCCTTCCGTGACCTCTGCTTCTTGTTGATCCTTACCATAGCCTTACACGTTCTGGACATCTATTTGTGAGCTTTATGCACAGTTTTTGCTTTGTTGAAGATGCTGTAGAGTTACCAGTGGTTTTGCGACAGCTGAGATTCGGTGGGTAACAGAAATGTGCATTTGTATAGCACCTTCAACAAAGCAAAATATCCCAAGGAGCAAAATATCACAGGAGCATTGCCAGACAAAATATAACACTCGGCTACATAAGGAGACAGGGCGGTCAAGAGTCTGGTCGAAGAAGTTAAGGTTTTAAGGAGTGTCTTAAAGGAGAAGACAGGGAACCTGCCTCTGAGAGGTTTAGGGAGGGAATTAGGGCCCCAGACAGCTGAAGGCACGGCCGCCAATGGTGCAGCAATGAAAATCAGGGATGTTCATGAGGCTGGAATTAGAGGAGAACAGAATTCTCAGGGGGTTGTGGGGCTGGAGAGGTTTACAGAGATAGGGAGGGATGAGGTCACGGAGGGATTTGAAAACAAGGATGAGGGTTTTAAAGTTGAGGTGTTGCTGGATGGGGGACCCAATGTAGGTCAGTGAGCGCAGGGGAAGTGGTGCCAGCCAGGGCACACACAGCAGAGTCTTGGATGACCTCAAATTTAAGGAGAGTAGAAGGTGGGAGAGCAGCCAGGAGAGCGTTGGAATAGTGGAGCCTGGAGGTAACAAAGGCGTGGATGAGGGTTTCAGGGCTGAGACAGGGGGCAGAGTGGTGTGATGTTACGGATGTGGGAGTGGGCGATCTTAATGATGGCGTAGATATGTAGCTGGAAGCTCATCTTGGGGGTCAAGCTGCACACAGTACTGAGTGGAGTACTAAGGGAGAGCTGCACTGTCAGAGGTTCCAGCTTTCCAATGAGATATTAAACTGATGCCCTCTCAGGTGAATATAAACGCTCTTGCGGCATTATTTCAAACGACATGGTAATTCCCTGCTATATCCTGGCCGATTGCTGATTGTGGGAGTTTTACTGTGAAGCAAATTGGTTGCTGTGATTACTACATTACAACAGTGACTACACTGCACAAGTACTTCATTAGTTGTCAAGCACTTTGGGGCATCAATCGATGGTGAAAGGCGCTATAGAAATATAAGTCTTTCCTTTTTTGTCCTGGCGTTTATTTCACTGTCAGAGTACGGGAGATGAGAACAGACGAGAGCATCCCACCCCGGGACAGTGGGATCTCCTCCTGTAAAGGTCAACAGTGACTGTGGGGATTTTTCTCCCCCCCCCCCAGTTATCCTTCATTTCTGAGGAGAGATATATAAAAAAGAGTCTCCACAGGGGGGGTAAGAAAGATAAGGCCACCTTGAACTATCACTGAATTGACACGGTGCCTAGAGCGACTTCTGGTGAGGGATTCAAAAGACCTCCCTCTGTCCCTCACAGACCAAAGTCGAAATTATTTAAACCATAACAATTGTCTGTCAAGATAAAAAAGTACTTATACCTCACACGAAGCTGATGTCCTGCAGTTCAAGACGAGACTATTTTACCCAGCACTTGCGTTTTTTTCAAAAAATAAATTGACAGCAATTTCATTTGCACAGATGTTGCTTACAAGAAGCTGGTCTGTGCTGTGCTGGAGGATCATGGCCTAGCGGACGCAGCGTGCTCGTTCCTATTGCGGGGAGAATAGGCCCTGAAGCATTTCTGTCCCTCCACAGGCACTCGATAAATTTCCAGGATCGTTTCTCTCTCTCGTACCTGGGCAAAACACCACGGGCGCCGGTCCCACCGAGGAACCTCAGCCCAAGTGCCTGTGCCTCGTGAGTTTAGACTGTGAGTGGCAGCTGGCTAATCGACTATGGGGCCATCACACAAGAGCCCAATAGCCCTGCTTTCAAGTGTTTGCAGCCACACAATCCCCTCATGTGAACGCACATCATCCCTCACACACTCCCCTCACGTGAACTCACTCCCCTCACACACTCCCCTCACGTGAACTCACTCCCCTCACACACTCCCCTCACGTGAACTCACTCCCCTCACACACTCCCCTCACGTGAACTCACTCCCCTCACACACTCCCCTCACGTGAACTCACTCCCCTCACACACTCCCCTCACGTGAACTCACTCCCCTCACACACTCCCCTCACGTGAACTCACTCCCCTCACACACTCCCCTCACGGTGAACTAACTCCCCTCACACACTCCCCTCACGTGAACTCACTCCCCTCACACACTCCCCTCACGTGAACTCACTCCCCTCACACACTCCCCTCACGTGAACTCACTCCCCTCACACACTCCCCTCACGTGAACTCACTCCCCTCACACACTCCCCCTCACGTGAACCTCACTCCACTCACACACTCCCCTCACGTGAACTCACTCCCCTCACACACTCCCCTCACGTGAACTCACTCCCATCACACACTCCCCTCACAGTGAACTCACGCCCCTCACGCGCTCCCCTCATGCACTCCCCTCACATGAACTCACTCCCCTCACACACTCCCCTCACGTGAACGCACTCGCCTCACTTGAACGCACTCCCTTCATACACTCCCCTCACTTGAACGCACTCCCCTCATATACTCCCCTCAAGTGAACACACTCCCCTCACACACTCCCCTCATCTGAACTCACTCCCCTCATACACTCCCCTCAATTGAACACACTACCCTCACTTGAACGCACTCCCTTCATACACTCCCCTCAAGTGAAAGCACTTCCCTCATACACTCCCCTCACACACTCCCCTCAAGTGAACGCACTTCCCTCACTTGAACGCACTCCCTTCATACACTCCCCTCATCTGAACGCACTCCCCTCATACACTCCCCTCATCTGAACGCACTCCCCTCATACACTCCCTCATCTGAACTCACTCCCCTCACGTGAACACACTCCCCTCATACACTCCCCTCACGTAAACACACTCCCCTCATACACTCCCCTCATACACTCCCCTCATCTGAACGCACTCCCCTCATACACTCCCCTCATCTGAACGCACTCCCCTCATACACTCCCCTCATCTGAACACACTCCCCTCATACACTCCCCTCATCTGAACTCACTCCCCTCATACACTCCCCTCATCTGAACTCACTCCCCTCACGTGAACACACTCCCCTCATACACTCCCCTCATACACTCCCCTCATCTGAACGCACTCCCCTCATACACTCCCCTCATCTGAACTCACTCCCCTCACTTGAACGCACTCCCCTCATACACTCCCCTCACGTGAACACACTCCCCTCATACACTCCCCTCATCTGAACTCACTCCCCTCATCTGAACGCTCTCCCCTCATACACTCCCCTCATACACTCCCCTCATCTGAACGCACTCCCCTCATACACTCCCCTCATCTGAACGCACTCCCCTCATACACTCCCCTCATCTGAACTCACTCCCCTCACGTGAACACACTCCCCTCATACACTCCCCTCACGTAAACACACTCCCCTCATACACTCCCCTCATACACTCCCCTCATCTGAACGCACTCCCCTCATACACTCCCCTCATCTGAACGCACTCCCCACATACACTCCCCTCATCTGAACACACTCCCCTCATACACTCCCCTCATCTGAACTCACTCCCCTCACGTGAACACACTCCCCTCATACACTCCCCTCATACACTCCCCTCATCTGAACGCACTCCCCTCATACACTCCCCTCATCTGAACTCACTCCCCTCACTTGAACGCACTCCCCTCATACACTCCCCTCACGTGAACACACTCCCCTCATACACTCCCCTCATCTGAACTCACTCCCCTCATCTGAACGCTCTCCCCCTCATACACTCCCCTCATACACTCCCCTCATCTGACCGCACTCCCTTCATGAAAACACACTTCCCTCATACATTTCCCTCATGTGAACACCCTCCCCTCATGCACCTCCCTCTTGTGAACGCCCTCCCCCTCATCTGAAAGCACTCCCCTCACGTGAACACACTCCCCTCATACACTCCCCTCACGTGTACACACTCCCCGTCATACACTCCCCTCACGTGTACACACTCCCCTCATACAATCCCCTCACGTGAACACACTCCCCTCATACACTCCCCTCACGTGTACACACTCCCCTCATACACTCCCCTCATACACTCCCCCTCACGTGAACACACTCCCCTCATACACTCCCCTCACGTGTACACACTCCCCTCATACACTCCCCTCACGTGTACACACTCCCCTCATACACTCCCCTCACGTGTACACACTCCCCTCATACACTCCCCTCACGTGAACACACTCCCCTCACGTGTACACACTCCCCTCATACACTCCCCTCACGTGAACACACTCCCCTCATACACTCCCCTCACGTGAACACACTCCCCCTCATACACTCCCCCTCACGTGAACACACTCCCCTCATACACTCCCCTCACGTGAACACACTCCCCTCATACACTCCCCTCACGTGAACACACTCCCCTCATACACTCCCCTCACGTGAACACACTCCCCTCATACACTCCCCTCACGTGAACACACTCCCCTCACGTGAACACACTCCCCTCATACACTCCCCTCACGTGTACACACTCCCCTCATACACTCCCCTCACGTGTACACACTCCCCTCATACACTCCCCTCACGTGAACACACTCCCCTCATACACTCCCCTCACGTGTACACACTCCCCTCATACACTCCCCTCACGTGTACACACTCCCCTCATACACTCCCCTCACGTGAACACACTCCCCTCATACACTCCCCTCACGTGTACACACTCCCCTCATACACTCCCCTCACGTGTACACACACTCCCCTCATACACTCCCCTCACGTGTACACACTCCCCTCATACACTCCCCTCACGTGTACACACTCCCCTCATACACTCCCCTCACGTGAACACACTCCCCTCATACACTCCCCTCACGTGAACACACTCCCCCTCATACACTCCCCTCACGTGAACACACCTCCCCTCATACACTCCCCTCACGTGAACACACTCCCCTCATACACTCCCCTCACGTGAACACACTCCCCTCATACACTCCCCTCACGTGAACACACTCCCCTCATACACTCCCCTCACGTGAACACACTCCCCTCATACACTCCCCTCACGTGAACACACTCCCCTCATACACTCCCCCTCACGTGAACACACTCCCCTCATACACTCCCCCTCACGTGAACACACTCCCCTCATACACTCCCCTCACGTGAACACACTCCCCTCATACACTGCCCTCACGTGAACACACTCCCCTCATACACTCCCCTCACGTGAACACACTCCCCTCATACACTCCCCTCACGTGAACACACTCCCCCTCATACACTCCCCTCACGTGAACACACTCCCCTCATACACTCCCCTCACGTGAACACACCTCCCCTCATACACTCCCCTCACGTGAACACACTCCCCTCATACACTCCCCTCACGTGAACACACTCCCCTCATACACTCCCCTCACGTGAACACACTCCCCTCATACACTCCCCTCACGTGTACACACTCCCCTCATACACTCCCCTCACGTGTACACACTCCCCTCATACACTCCCCTCACGTGAACACACTCCCCTCATACACTCCCCTCACGTGAACACACTCCCCTCATACACTCCCCTCACGTGAACACACTCCCCTCATACACTCCCCTCACGTGAACACACTCCCCTCATACACTCCCCTCACGTGAACACACTCCCCTCATACACTCCCCTCACGTGAACACACTCCCCTCATACACTCCCCTCACGTGAACACACTCCCCTCATACACTCCCCTCACGTGAACACACTCCCCTCATACACTCCCCTCACGTGAACACACTCCCCCTCATACACTCCCCTCACGTGAACACACTCCCCTCATACACTCCCCTCACGTGATCACACTCCCCTCATACACTCCCCTCACGTGAACACACTCCCCTCATACACTCCCCTCACGTGAACACACTCCCCTCACGTGAACACACTCCCCTCACGTGAACACACTCCCCTCACGTGAACACACTCCCCTCACGTGAACACACTCCCCTCACGTGAACACACTCCCCTCACGTGAACACACTCCCCTCACGTGAACACACTCCCCTCACGTGAACACACTCCCCTCACGTGAACACACTCCCCTCATACACTCCCCTCACGTGAACGGAGACTCCTTCCGCAGACGCCCCTTCACTCACAACAACCACAGGCATTAACTCCTCTAAACATTTCTCATTGTGTATATCCTGTGCAGCCGAATGCACGGTACCTTTCAATCATTTTGTGCAGTTTGCAATCCTTTAGGGGAGGCTGTGGTGTAGTGGTATTGTTGTTGACTCTTAAATGCCCCCTGAATAAGGGCAATTAAGGATGGGCAATAAATGCTGGCCGAGCCAGTGACACCCACATCCCATGAATGAGCTGGAGTGCCTTCATCCATGGAGCCTGTAGCTGAGTCCCAGACGGATGGACAAATCTTTGCTGCACTGACCCCTGTCCAGGTGCGTGAGCAGGACAAAGCTGGACTGAGAACTGCCAATCCCAGAACTCTCCTTTCCAAAGCTATTCTCTGGAGCAAAAACAGAATGACCTGGAAAAACTCAGCGGGTCTGGCAGCATCGGCGGAGAAGAAAAGAGTTGACGTTTCGAGTCCTCATGACCCTTCGACAGAACTTGAGTTCGAGTCCAAGAAAGAGTTGAAATATAAGCTGGTTTAAGGTGTGTGTGTGGGGGGCGGAGAGAGAGAGAGAGAGAGAGAGAGAGAGAGAGGTGGAGTGGGGGTGTGGTTGTAGGGACAAACAAGCAGTGATAGAAGCAGATCATCAAAAGATGTCAATGACAATCTATCACTGCTTGTTTGTCCATACAACCACACCCCCCCCACATCTCTCTCTCTCTCTCTCTCTCTCTCCGCCCCCCACAAACACCTTAAACCAGCTTATATTTCAACTTTTTCTTGGACTCGAACTCAAGTTCTGTCGAAGCGTCACGAGGACTCGAAACGTCAACTCTTTTCTTCTCCGCCGATGCTGCCAGACCTGCTGAGTTTTTCCAGGTAATTCTGTTTTTGTTTTGGATTTCCAGCATCCGCAGTTTTCTTTGTTTCTATTCTCTGGAGAACTGATTGATACACATTCACATGTGAATGTTGGCCACATAATGGTGAATCAGCTCCAGAATCCCACCTCTCGCACAGACAGAGGGTGATGACACTCCCTTAGCTCAACATCGGCCATCTCTCTGCTTTGCTTTCACACTCAAGATGCTCCTTAAAACCTGCCTCTTTGACCAAACCTTTGCTCACCTGTCTGAATATCTCCTTACGAGGCTGGGCAGTTGTTGGTTTTGTTACCCCACTGTGAGGCACCGTGGGACATTTATATAGCACCTTGAATGAAAAGTTGTTGTTGTCTGGAGATGCTGAGATCTTTCGGGATCATATGGTTGGGGACCCCACTGGATGCTGCATTTAAATCGCTGAGATATTGGATAAGCCCCTGAAGAGGAAAAATAGTGCAGGGCGGTGGGGCAAGGGTGGGGTAGCTGGACCAGCTAAATTGAGAGGGCTAGCATGGATTTGGTGGCCAAATGGCCGCCTTCCGTGCTGGAACCATTCGAAGGAACCAGCCACCCTTACTTGGTCTAGCCTGTGTGTCATGCCAGTCCCCGGAGCACTGTGGTTGGCTCAGAGCTGCTGTCTGAAACAGCCCAGCAGGTCACTTTAAGAATGGGTAACAGCCACAGCTCCTGGCCAATGACATCCACATCTTGGGAATGGATAACGGGGGTGGGGGGGGGGGGGGGGGGGGGGGGGGGGGGGGGGGGGGGCGGTTTCAAAAGAAAAAATTGATTCTCCTGCTCCTAATGTGGGATGTGGCTGTGTGGCAGAATGGTGAAAGGGCTCAGTGACCCCCACCCAGTAAACCAGCTCGCGAGGTGGCACAGGTCACCCAGTGGGATCTCCCCCTGTTAGAGTGTAACCACCTGCTGCCATTCCCTTTAAGAGTGGACACTCAGGGATGGATGGGGGGGGGGGGGGGGCAGGGGTGAGAGGTGGGGGGGGGAGAGAGAGAGAAGGACAGACAGACAGGCACGGAGATTTGAGTTTAAAAGGGTGGTGCAATGGGCTGAGCGATTCACTGCAATGAGCTGGTCCCAACACCATGCTTCACATCACATCTTCTACTGATTATAAACATCAGTGTCCCTGTAGTTCTGAGGGCGGGAGGGTGATATCAGGAAGGCTGCCACTGCTGCTCATTGTCCAACAGCATGTGCCTGTCTGGGTGAGAGCAGCACCAGGTCACTCCAGGACATCCTTGGGTTCAAGGCTGACTAAATGGGTGGCAGTCTCACGGCTGGGTCAGAAAGTTGTGGGTTCAAGTTTCGCTCTAGAAATGTAACCTGGTTTAACACTCCAGTGCAGTACTGAGGGAGTGCTGCACTGTCGGAGGGTCAGTACTGAGGGAGCGCCGCACTGTCAGAGCGTCAGTACTGAGGGAGTGCTGCACTATCAGAGGGACAGTACTGAGGGAGTGCTGCACTATCAGAGGGACAGTACTGAGGGAGTGCCGCACTGTCAGAGGGCCAGTACTGAGGGAGTGCCACACTGTCGGAGGGCCAGTACTGAGGGAGTGCCGCACTGTCGGAGGGCCAGTACTGAGGGAGTGCCGCACTGTCGGAGGGCCAGTACTGAGGGAGTGCCGCACTGTCGGAGGGCCAGTACTGAGGGAGTGCCGCACTGTCGGAGGGTCAGTACTGAGGGAGTGCCGCACTGTCGGAGGGCCAGTACTGAGGGAGTGCCGCACTGTCGGAGGGCCAGTACTGAGGGAGTGCCGCACTGTCGGAGGGTCAGTACTGAGGGAGTGCTGCACTGTCGGAGGGTCAGTACTGAGGGAGTGCCGCACTGTCGGAGGGTCAGTACTGAGGGAGTGCCGCACTTTCGGAGGGTCAGTACTGAGGGAGAGCCGCACTGTCGGAGGGTCAGTACTGAGGGAGTGCCGCACTGTCAGAGGGTCAGTACTGAGGGAGTGCCGCACTGTCAGAGGGCAGTACTGAGGGAGTGCTGCACTGTCAGAGGGCAGTACTGAGGGAGTGCTGCACTGTCAGAGGGACAGTACTGAGGGAGTGCTGCACAGTCAGAGGGACAGTACTGAGGGAGTGCTGCACTGTCAGAGGGACAGTACTGAGGGAGTGCCGCACTGTCGGAGGGTCGTTACTGAGGGAATGCCACACTGTCAGAGGATCAGTACTGAGGGAATGCCACACTGTCAGAGGATCAGTACTGAGGGAGTGCTGCACTGTCAAGAGGGACAGTACTGAGGGGGTGCTGCACTGTCAAGAGGGACAGTACTGAGAGAGTGCTGCACTGTCCGAGGGACAGTACTGAGGGAGTGCTGCACTGTCGGAGGGTCAGTACTGAGGGAGTGCTGCACTGTCAGAGGGTCAGTACTGAGGGAGTGCTGCACAGTCAGAGGTGCTGCCTTCTGGCTGAGACATTAAACCAAGGCCCCATTAGCCTTTATGGGCAGAAGTAAAAGATTCCACAACACAATTTTGAAGACAATCAGGTGAGTTTTCCCTAGTGTCCTGGCCAATATTTTCCCCTCAATTAACATCACTAAAAGCAGACGATCTGGTCAATACCACATTGCAATTTGTGAGATCTTTCTGTGTACGAATTGGTTGGTCCAAACATTCCAAAACACAATCAGCTATAAAACACTTTAGGACATCCTGAGAATGAGTAAGACGCTATAGAAATGCAATTATTAAATTTCTTCTTATGCTGCAGTTGATTAGCCTATCGATATTCAACGAGGCTTACACACAGAGAATCAGAGCCTGTGTCGAGTCCAGGGAGTGGGGAGGATCGAGAGAGGGAGGGCAAGGGGGCATTGAGAGAGTGGAGGGGTGTGGGAGGGCTGGGAGAGTGAGGGGGGGGGGGGAGGGTTGAGAAAGGGAGGGCCAGGGGTAATGAGAGATTGGAGGGTGGGGAGAGGGCGTGGAGGGTGAGGGGGGGAGGGCCGGGAGAGTGAGGGGGGTGGGGGGGCTGTGAAACCTGTGTGATATACTAGGCAAGATGGGACTTTTTAAAAAAAATCAGATTCAATGGTTGACAAACTTTTTTGCTGGAGCATTAACGCTAACTGGGTTTTCAGTGATTCTGTTACTGAGCTGAGCACTAAACGGACTTGAATGTAAAGATGTGGCCTCAATGCAGATGAGCTGAGCAACTGCAATAAAGGAGCTGCTCGATCTGAGTATCAGAAGCCTGCTCTCAAACACTGAGTAACACCACCCCCCAGAGGAACAAGGCTTTTACACACACACACACACACACGCAATAGCAAGAATTCCAGCTCACATTAATGATCACAGCACCCTCCACAACATATATCGATCAGCAACCACTTCTCCAAAGATAGCTTCAGGAAGATTAATTCTGGCAGCAGCAAATCGCCAGGCCAGGTTTAGAGTGGAGGACTTCAGATCAGCTCTTGTACCTTGGGCAGGTGACAGTGCAGCAAAGAGGCATTTATCAACAAAAACAAAAATACCTGGAAAAACTCAGCCGGTCTGGTAGCATCGGCGGAGAGGGACACAGTTAACGTTTCGAGTCCGCACGACTTACTCAAAACGTTACCTGTGTCCCTCTCCACCGATGCGGCCAGACCTGCTGAGTTTTTCCAGGTGTTTTTGTTTTTGTTTTGGATTTCCAGCATCCGCAGTGTTTTGCTTTTATCCAGGCATCTGTCAATCTGTCTGGGGCTCAGTCAGAAGCTCAATGGGTGAAGGACACTGAGGGACACATGGGGGGGACTGGGGGCAAGGGGGTCGTCTGTACCCCATTGGGGTGGGGTGCTGATTTGGGGGCGCAGGGTTTCAGTGTTCCAGTTTGGAGAGGGAATGATAATTTCAGGGAATGAACTGCGTCTCAGGCAGGAGTGTCAGTCAGGTCTTTGTTATTTGGTGCTGGCTTTATGCCCCTCTCCCACCCCACCCCACCCCACACTCCACATCAACTCCTCGCCGCACCCCACCCCACACTCCACATCGACCCCCAACCCCAACCCCACACTCCACATCGACCCCCAACCCCAACCCCACACTCCACATCGACCCTCAACCCCAACCCCACATTCCACATTGAACCCCAACCCCAACCCCACACTCCACATCGACCCCCAACCCCAACCCCACATTCCACATTGAACCCCAACCCCAACCCCACACTCCACATCGACCCCCAACCCCAACCCCACACTCCACATTGAACCCCAACCCCAACCCCACACTCCAACCCACCCCACATCAACCCCCCACCACAACCCACCCCCCACCCCACCCAACACTGCACCCCACATTGACCCCCCCCACCACACCCCACCTCACCCCCCAACCCCACACCGACCCCACATCGACCCCCCCACCACACCCCACCCCACATCGACCCCCCACCCCACACTGCAGCCTCCCCCCGTCACCCATCTTAATCTACTGACCACAACTGGAAAGAATATGAGGGCAGAGGAGGGATATCGGGCAATTCTGGGGCAGGGCAGCCGCAAGACCAATCTCAGCCCTTGATCACCCACTCAGTCAGGCACTGAGCTGGAGGTGACAGTGACTGAGTGAGAGTGAGATTCTGAGGAGTGAGTGAGTGTATGAAGGTCAGAGTGAGTGTGTAAAAGGGGTTGAGTGAGTGAGGGGTTGAATGAGTGAACAGAGTGGGTGAGCGTGAGGGGTGAGTGTGAGGGGCAATGTGAGGGGGTGAGAGCAAGTAAATGGGGTGTGAGTGAAGGGCGTGAGTGAGTGTGGGGGTGAGTGTGAAGGGGTGGATAAGTGAGTGAGGGGCATGAGTGAGTGCATGAGAGGGTGAGGGTGAGTGTGAGTGAGCGTGCAAGAGGGTGAGACTGTGTGTGAGGGTAACTGAGTGTGCGAATGAGTGTGAGGAGGTGAGTGAGTGTGAGGGTGAGTATAAGTGTGTGAGGGTGAGTGAATGAGTGAGGGTGAGTGAATGAGTGAGGGTGAATGAGTGAGGGTGAGTGTGAGGGTGAGTGTGAGGGTGAGTGTGTGAGAGTGAGTGGATGAGTGAGGGTGAGCCTGAAGGTGAATGAGTGTGAGGGTGAGTGTGAGGGAGAGTGTAAGGGAGTGAGGGTGATTGTGAGGGTGAGTCAGGGAGTGTGAGGGTGAGTGTGAATGAGTGAGTGAGGGAGTGAGTGAGGGAGTGATTGAGGGAGTGAGTGTGATTGTGAATAAGTGTGAATAAGTGTGAATGAGTGTGAATGAGTGTGAGAGTGAGGGAGTGAGTGAGGAAGTGAGTGAGTGAGGAGTCTGTGGGCAGTTCAGTCTGAACAGTAATAAATACAGAAAGTGCTGGAATAATTCAGCAGGTCCAGCAGCGGCTGAGATAACCTTTCGGGCCCGTGTGAGCCGTCTTCAGCTCAGCGCTCCGCTGTGATGCCTGGCGTAGTCGAATAGCCCACGACCGCTCACTACGGAGCTTCAGGAGGGACTATACCCCTTCCCTACTCCCTTTGGATGGGGGAGAGGGAGGGATGAGGGGGGAGAGGGGGGAGAGGAGAGGAGAGGGGGTGATTGAACAGTGAAGTCCTGACCCACCAGCGGGGGTGCCGGACTGTCGGGGAGCCCGGCTGTCACCAACACCCAGACATCAAGACACGAAACTTTCTCCATGTGCCGCTCCCGACAACCGGGTGTGAAGTTTCGGCCGGTGTGAAACTCCGGACAGACGGACCAGCGACTGACCAGACACCAGGGCTCAGAATGATCCCAATTTCCGCCGTGGACCCCCCAGTGGAACTGTCACTGTCACAACTGTTCAATGTGAAACTTACTCTTTAAATCGGGGATTAGTTCTGGTTTTAAAAAAAAGTCTTAAAAATGTTTTTGTGGGAAACAAATGTTAATATTTTAATGGGATCCCCTGTATTCTGGTTACAGGGGAGAGAGAGAGAGAGAGAGAGAGAAAGGGGCAGAGAGATAGAGAGAGGAAGGGGGAAAGAGAGATAGAGAGAGGAAGGGGGAAAGGGACAAAGAGAGGGAGGAGAGAGAGGGGAAATCAGAGAGAGGAAAGGGGGAGAGAGTGAGAGAGAGAAAGGGGCAAAGAGAGAGAGAAAGGGGCAAAGAGAGAGAAAGGGGGAAAGAGAGATAGAGAGAAAGAGGGAGAGCGAAAGGCAGAAGAAGGGGATGTGTGAGAGGGAGGGAGAAGGGGCCAGGCAGACAGAGAGGGAGCTGCTGGAGTTAGTGCTGCCCAGCCAGGTACTTACCGCCTCTTCAGTAGCTCCTCCCGGTCCATGGTCCAGATGAAAGTTTGTACTGAACTCGGCCTCTCTCCCTGTTGGCCTCCCACATCCACAGTCTCAGCTGCTGTCACTGGGATCTCCACCTCTCTCTCACCCCCACCACCACCCTCCACCCCCCACCTCCCCTCCTCCACCCCCCTCCACCCCCCCCAGGCAGCCAGACAGCCCCCACAGCCACAACTCTCAAACTGCGCCTTGTTTACTGCTCTCGGGTTTAACCTGCGCTCGGTTGCCAGCAGCGCTGGGGCTGTCAGTGTGAGAGAGAGAGAGAGAGAGTGAGTGAGGAGGGGGGTCAGGAAGGAGCTGGCGCTTTAAAGTGTCAGCGCTGTGTGAGGGGCTGAGTCCTGAGCCTGTTTTTACTGACTCCCTCTCTCCACCCCCACAATGTGTCCTGGAAAAGCAGCGCCATCTGCAGCCTTCAGCAGCGCCTTCCCCAGCTCCCACCCTCGGGAGGGAGAACTCGGGTAACCTCCGGAGAACTCGGGTAACCTCCCGGAGAGAGTTTCAACGGAAACCCTTCTCTCCGCACATAGAGCGGCCGGACTGTCGAATGGTTTCCCACCGGGACAGGCAGAAACGGACCGTGCCCTTGAAGGGTAAAAATGTTGTGTGAAGTGACGGTCCCTGTCTTTCACGGTGGCTCTGGATTACAAGGCAACATTTGACACTTTGCCGATGGTACCCAAAGGGAGGTCAAGGAGATGCAGACTGGGGACATCAGTCCCCTGCATCAAGGCACGGGCTGGCAGAATGGGCACAGTAAATTTAATAAAGGGAAAAGTGAGTGACAATGTGGGCTTCGTGGCACAATTCTGGAGAGTTTGCAGGGACAGAGACCTGGGGGTCCAGTGCCTCAATCTTTGAAGGACACACTGTGTGAGTGAGGAGCAGAGCTGGTGGGATCGTGGGCTTCACAAACAGAGCCATTGATCTCAAAAGCAGGGAAGTTGTGCTGAACCTTTATAAACCTCTGGTTAGACCCCAACTAGAGTATTGTGTCCGGTTCTGGTCGCCACACTTTAGGAAGGATCTGAGGGTCCTTGGGATGGTGCGGGGGAGATTTACCAGAATGGGTCCAGGGGATGAGGGATTTTATTTACAAGGTTAGGTTGGAGAAGCTGGGGTTGTTCTCCTTGGAGAGAAGGAAATTGAGGGGAGATATTGTTTTCCATTCACTGAATGTGGGCATCACTGCCTGGGCCAGTATTTATTGTCCATCCCTAATTGCCCCTTGAGAAGGTGGTGGGTGAGCTGCCTTCTTGAGCCGCTGCAGTCCATGTGGTGTAGGTACACCCACGGCGCTGTTAGGGAGGGAGTTCCAGGATTTTGATCAAGCGACAGTGAAGGAACGGCGGTATATTTTGATATTTGCCCTGGATGGTGTCAAGCTTCTCGAGTGTTGGAGCTGCACTCATCCAGGGAAGTGGGGAGTATTCCATCACACTCCTGACATGTGCCTTGGGGATGGTGGACGGGCTTTGGGGAGTCAGGAGGGGAGTTACTCTCCGGAGGATTCCCAGCCTCAGAGCTGCTCTTGTAGCCACAGTATTTATATGGCTAGTCCAGTTCAGTTTCTGGTCAATGATAATCCTCAGGATGTTGATAGTGGGGGATTCAGTGATGGTAATGTCATTGAACATCAAGGGGCGATGATTAGATTTTCTCTTGTTGGAGATAGTCATTGCCTAGCACTTATGTGGCACGAATGTTACTTGCCACTTGTCAGCCTATAGAGGGGTACAAGATTATGACAGGTTTAGATAAGGTAGACAAGGAAAAACTGATGGTACAAGGACTGAGGGACACAGGTTTAATATTTTGGGTAGAGATTCAGGGGGAATTTGAGGAGGAACGATTTACACAGTGAGTGGTAATGACCTGGAACTCACTGCCCACAAGGGGGGTGGAGGTGGAGACAGTCAATGATTTCAAAAGAGAATTGCATAAGCACATGAGTGAAGTAAATTTGCAGGACTACAGGGATAGAGCGGGGGTATGGGACTGACTGGATTGCTCCACTGGGGCCAACATGGAGTCAATGGGCTGAATGGCCTCATTCTGTGGTGTAATAACTATGAATCTATGACAGATACAGGAGAATGAAAAGAGACAGTGGGGCAGTGGGATTAGTTTGGGATTGATAGAGGGCTATGGGGAGAGAGCGGGACAGTGGGATTAGTTTGGGAATGATACAGGGCTATGGGGAGAAAGCGGGACAGTGTGACTAGTTTGGGATTGGTACAGGGCTTTGGGGAGAGAGTGGGGCAGTGGGATTAGTTTGGGATTGGTACAGGGCTATGGGGAGAGAGCGGGGCAGTGGGATTAGTTTGGGATTGGTACAGGGCTATGGGGAGAGAGCGGGGCAGTGGGATTAGTTTGGGATTGATACAGGGCTATGGGGAGAGAGCGGGGACAGTGGGATTAGTTTGGGATTGGTACAGGGCTATGGGGAGAGAGCGGGCAGTGGGATTAGTTTGGGATTGGTACTGGGCTATGGGGAGAGAGGGGGACAGTGGGATTAGTTTGGGGATTGATACAGGGCTATGGGGAGAGAGTGGGGCAGTGGGATTAGTTTGGGATTGGTACAGGGCTCAGGGGAGAGAGCGGGACAGTGGGATTAGTTTGGGATTGGTACAGGGCTATGTGAGAGAAAGGGACAAAACTGGTGCCATGCAATACAGTTCTATCTTCACAAGCACTTTATAAGCAGTAAATTATTTTGAAGTGTAGTCTCTGTTCTAAGGTAGGAAACATGGTAATCAATTTGCACACAGCAAGATCCCACAAACAGCCATGTGATAATGACTAGATCACCTCTTTTTTCACGTTGGCTGAGGGATAGATATTGGCCAAAACACATGGGGTAACTCCCCTGCTCTTCTTCAAAATTGTAGCCTTTCAATCCTTTCCATCCATGTGAAGAACGATGCCTGCAACACTACAGCACTCCCCCAGTAAGTGTCAGCCTGGAGTGAGTGCCCAAGTCTCTGGAGTGCGACTTGAACCCACAACCTTCCAAGTCAGGAGCAAGAATGCCACCCACTGAGCCACAGCTGATACACCATGGTGTGCTAGAATATTGAAACAGGCTCGGGAGGCTGAATGGCCTTATCCTCTTCTTAAGGCACCACCCTGAAGAATGGAGAAGGGGAAATCGCATGATTAAAGAAACGCTATTACATCAGTCTATTATGCTCAGATGCTCTCTGTCTGAAGCAAGCTCCAACCGAAGGGAGTCACTGCACCAACCAACAACTCAACCTCTTCGATTGATTTGTTACCATGTCATGCAAACTTCCTTCTAAAATATCCGTATGTTGGTCCTGCTGTCCCTGATCTAATCTCAACACCCAAATCAGTTTGGAGTCTTATACTCACTTCAAAGCATCCCACTAATCTGTCTTTAATTATAAATATGAATCTAGACTCTTCCTTGATTCTTATCTTCATAGCAAGTCGTTAAACTGCAGGCAAGTTAAGATGATGTACTTTCTTGTTTTGTGTCTGGCGGAATCAAAATCTGAAAGCGGTTCCTACAAAGCACTCCTTAACCAAGTTCCGATAAACAATGGCTTTAAATAATGCTTGCAAGAGATGTTAGCCAAGGACCCAAATATTGTCATTGGCCTCATTGAAGGATCTCCTCTGACACCAGCCAAAAGGACTGAGCGGATAGGGGGAGTTCTTGGTCAAGACCAAATCTCTGCTCCAAGCCCCTAATGTGATAAGGGGGAGTCTAAGACAAGGGGGCGTTAACCTTAAACTCAGAACCAGACCATTCAGGGTAGGAGAATTTTGCTGATAAAAAGAGACATGCTGTCGAAGCTTTTCATCTTGCACTCATCAGATCAGACGCAAGAATATCCAATACTTATATTCATATGCAGGGTCCTGTCCTCTGCAGGTAAAAGCAACATGTCCAGGCATTGTGCCTTTTTTGAATTAAACAAAAATGTGGAGGACAATAGTTCCCTGGTGCATTCTCCATGGCAACACCTTGGCCAATTAGAGTTGACTTGCCAACCAATCAGCACCCTTTTCTCATATGGTACTAGCTGTTAATTCCTTTGAAATTTGGCATTCTTTCAATTGTCCTGATGAGTGCAAGAAGAAAAGCTTCAGCAGCATGTTTCTTCTTTCAGCAATACTCAAGTTCTGTACTACCAAGTGACTAATGGAGAATACCTCTTAATGCAAAGAATGGGAGAAGTGTGAAACTCTCTTCCCAAAAAAGCAGCAAATGCTAGCTTATCAATGCCAACTCAATTAACCATTTTAAACCTGAGATCAGTAGATTTAGACAAGAGTTACAGAATACGTAGCCAAGACAAGTGGATGGAGTAAGATATGGATCAGCTGTTGCCTCATTGAATGGTGGAGTAGGTATGACTGACTGAATGGCTCTCCGTCTCTCTCTCTTTATTTGTCTCTGTCTCTCTTTACATTATTCTCATCCCTTTCTCTACCTGTCTCTCTCTCTCTTTCCATCTCTTTCTCTTTTCTCTCTCTCTCTCTCTTTCTCTATCTCTCCCTCTCTCTCTTTATGTCTCTCTCTATTTCTCACATTACTGAAATGATATGGCTTTCTAAAGGACTAATAACATTTCTTATTGAGAGGTAACAATGTGAACAAGAACAGCCATTGTTATGTGGCTGCTTTGGGTTCCAGAAATAAATGTAATTTGTGGGTGATTACTATAACAGCCTTGTGAAACTTTACTTCCTGATTGAAATCCATTGTAGTGGGGACTGAAGCAATTTCACAGATAATGTTCTGGTGAAGTGAGATATGTTGTCTATTTGATGTCCCTCACCTCAATCATTATGCCTTCAGCAAACCTTTAACAATCAGAAGCCATGGTTTAATGTCTCATCTGGAAGACAGCACCTCTGACACTGCAGCACTCCCTCACTACTGGCACTGGGAGGTAACTAGGTTCTGCACTTGTGTTTCTGCAGGGGACTTGAACTCCAGCTCTCTGGCAGAAAGATGAGAGGGCTACCCACTGAGCCAGGGCTGTCACTGTTAAACACACAAACAAAGGTCTAAAACCATCTCTTCCTTGACTTTTGCTGTCACAGTTCCAGGAACCATGGATTCACTTTATGCTGGAGGCTTGGATCAGCCACTTGTACATCTCCATGTGGATAGTGTGGGAATATATTATTTCATTCATCATTCTCAGGATGTAGGTGCCAGTAGCAGAGCTAACATTTGTTGTCTAAACCTGAGGGGCTTGCTAGAGCACTTTAGAGGGCAGTAAAGAGTCAATCATGTCAGGCTTGGGACTGGAGCCACATATAGGCCCAGGCTGGGTAAGGAGAGCAGCGTTCCCGCTCTAACAACAAAAACAACAACAATTTACATTTATAAAGCACCTTTAATGGGCATAGAAATGCATAGAATTTACAGCACAATTATTCCAGTGATAATGTTCCACATGAACCCAACTGTGGCTTGTAGAGAGGGAGAAAAGTGGAGAATTGAAATGACAGGAAAGTAGAAGCACTTGTGGACTGAACAGAGGTGTTCCACAAAGAGTTCCCCAGTCTGCGTTTGGTCTCTTCAATGTAGAAGAAGTGTCTGGGGCTTGGCGCCTGAGAAGGGAAGAGGTAAAGGGTATTGCATCTCCTGCTCTTGTACGGAAAGGTGCCGTGGGAAGGGGACCGATGTTGTGGGGTGATTGAGGAGTGATCCAGAGCGTCACAAAGGGAACAGTCCCGACGGAAGAGGTGCTGACATCATGCTGCAGGTGGCAGAAATGGTGAAAGGTGATTTGTTGAAAACAGACGGTGGTGGGATGGAAAGCGAGGACAAGGGGTGTCCCATCGTGATTCTGAGAGAGGGGTGAAAAGGGAAGAGAAGAAGTGTATGAAATAGAACGGGCACCATCAGGGGCCATGTCAACTACAGCGGAAGGAAATCCTCTGCTGAGGAAGATGCAACAAAGGTTGCATCATCTGAAGAGATGTGATAGAGACGGAGAAACTGGGTGGATGGAATGGAGTCTGTTTTGTTGAGTTGTTGCTACCCGAGATGTATACAGTTTAGACACCATTAAGCAGCCTTATAGAAGTTACCAAGAAGTCTTTACTAACATTACTGAACTTTGTCCATATTTACAGTAGAGGGCACAGGTATGGAGATGACTCCATGGCAGGTCCTTACATGTTTCTACCTTGCTCTACGCTGCTGAATTAAACTCTAGGTCAGCTACCTTCTCACATCACTGGTGGACGGTACTGTACTCAGTCCCAGGTTAATCCTTAATGTACTGGATCCTTCTGCTACACGTCCCCTTAAGTCTTTAGCCCCTGGATATAGACTGACAATAGTTACTTACAGTTTGATTGAACTCTTGTGTTGTCAGCGTTGCAACTATAACTACTCTAACTCTAAACTGTTTTGTGATTAACATTACAACATTAACAGCATTAACAGAGTTCATACTACCTCATCTCCCCTGTCAAGTCTTTGAAATCAGGCTTTGAGGCGGGCTGGAGGTCCTGTACTCCTGCCATGACTCATTTGCTGTCCAGTCGTGAGAGTGGTAACATCTAGGGGCTATTGATCGTGATTGTGATTTTCAGTTGGAGTCAGGTGCAGGCATGGCTTCATGCACTTTTCGGATTGGCGAGTGTTGCACCAAACCTGTTTGGTCGGGTTGCTGTGGTGGTGATTTGGTACTGTGAGTGGTGGTCATTTCTTTCTGGGAGGATGGGAGTATCTGCCTGACTATCGGTCGCGTCCCTTCTTCTGCCTTTTCCAAAGTCTGGAAGTCCTCTGGGGTTGAGGGGGAGCCACCAGTGGATGGAAGAAGAGTGTAGAGGTGGCTCACCTTTGTTGAGTAGTGTTTGCATTGGTTCCTGTGGACTATGTGCTTTCAAACTGGTAGTTTCAGAGGCTGTGTATAGGCCGTAATCTCAACCGGCTGCACCGTCGGCGCTGGTAGAAGTAGAGGTTCTACTGGAAGTTGTTCTGGCTCTGGTGTCACCTCCACTATCGGGGCTGTGGTAATCTCCTATGCTGTGGGTTGGTTCAGTTCAGGATCTGAAAAGGAGAAGAACAGGCCTGTTTTTCAAACAGGGAAGAGAGGTTACAAACAAATTCAACATTGGGTTGTTGTCTTGTGGCTTTTGGGAGGACAAGTTTCTGGCTGCGTGGAGACCATGGCTGTCTTCACATCTTTGGCCAGTTGAAGCAGGTCAAGCGCTATGCAGGCACCCCTACTGAAGAGTGAAAAGGTCTGATTTTGCACAATGTACATAACTTCTGTGATCTATTTGTCACTATACCTTGATGACTCTTGAATCATCCCAACGACCCTGCACCGTAGAATGGGGCATCCGTGGTTTGGAACCAGTGGCCTCAGAGCCATTGTCTGATAAGATGGTCACTCTGGCACTACAATCTAACTTGAAATTGGTTAGATGCCCATTTACTGAGATGTCCACATTCCAGAAGAAGGAGCTGTATCATCTGATGTTGCCCAAGAAGAAGGGCTGTGTGTCTTCTGGGTCGATGACCCCGACTTTGTGGATGGCTCTCGGATTGTCTGCATGGTGCGGAGGGCACAACTGGCTAGTCTTCTGAAGTGACCCAGTTTGTGACAGTGGAAGCATTTAGCAGCACTGGCTGGACATTGGTCCTTCCTGTGATTGTGCTTTGCTCTGCAGCGCTGGCATGATCATTCAACAGGCTGGTTGGGGGTTGGCTTACCCTGGCTCAGGCAGTCTCTGTGCTTCTGTGGCAGGATGTGGTGGACTGAAGTGTGGCTTCTGCCCCACGAATTACTCTCGCCTCTGTGAATGGTCTGATGTTGGTTTCGCAGCACCGATAGCCTGAATAGCTGGACAACCTTGTCAAAAGTGAGGTCTTCCTTGGAGAATGTCGGAGAGAATTGTCTGCAACACCACCATGATTCTATCTCGGATGAGTTCTGATTTCAGATCTCCATATTCGCATCCTTCTGCCGTGCGGTAGAGGTCGTTGATAAAAGAATCACCAGGCCCCCTGGCTGCCGAACTCCCCTGTTAAATTTGACACGTTCCAAGATCTTGTTGGATCAGAGGTTGAAAAAGAGTTCAAAAGATTTTAAAACATCTTCAAACTTAGCAGATGATTCATCTGTGACTTGCCTGGCGAAGATATCATCTGCAGTCGGCACAATTACATACGAACAAGGAGCAGGAGTAGGCCATTCAGCCCCTCAAGCCTGCTCCGCCATTTATTAAGATCATGGCTGATCTGATAGTAACCTCCAATCTGCATTCCACCAACCCCCGATAACCTCTCACCCCCTTGTTTAACAAGAATCTATCCATCTCTGCCTTAAAGATATTCAAAAACTCTGCTTCCACCATCTATCCAGGAAGAGAGTGCCAAAGATTCATGATCCTCTGAGAGAAAATAATTCTCCTCATCTCTGTTTTAAATGGGCGACCCCTTATTTTTAAACAGTGAGCCCTCGTTCTAGATCCTCCCACAAGAGGAAACATCCTCTTCACATCCACCCTGTCAAGGCTCCTCAGGATCTTATATGTTTCAATCATCGCCTCTTACTCTGAACCCCAGCGGATACAAACCTAACCTGTTCAATCTTTCCTCGTAAGACAACCCACCCATTCCAGGTATTAGTCTGGTAAACATTCTTTGAGCTGCTTCCAACGAACTTACATCCTTCCTTAAATAAGGAGACTAATACTGTACACAGGACTCCAGATGTGGTCTCACCAATGCCCTGTATAACTGAAGCATAACCTCCCTACTTTTGTATTCAATTCCCCTCACAATAAATGATAACATTCTATTAACTTTCCTAATTACTTGCTGTACCTGCACACTAGCCTTTTGCGATGCATGCACTAGGACACCCAGATCCCTCTCAATCTCAGAGCTCTGCAATCTCTCACCCATTTAGACAATATGCTTCTCTTTTATTCTTCCTGCCAAAAAGGACAGTTTTACATTTTCCCACATTAAAATCAATTTGCCAGATCTTTGCCCACTCACTTAACCTTTCTGTATCTTTTTGTAGCCGACTTATGTCCTCTTCACAAATTACCAGCGAATTTGGCAACCATTCCATCCATCGCTTCATCCAAGTCATTTCTATAAATTGTAAGTAGTTGAGGTCCCAGCAATGATCACTGTGGCATGCCTCTCATTACATCTTGCCAACCTGAAAATGACCCACTTATGCCTACTCTCTGCTTCCTGTTAGCCAGCAAACCTTCTATCCATGCCAATATGTTACCCCCTACACCATGAGCTTTTATTTTCCACAATAAGCTTTGATGTGGCACTTTATCAAATGCCTTCTGGAAATCTAAGTACAGTACATCCACCTGTTCCCCTTTATCCACAGCACGTGTTACTTCCTCAAAGAACTCCAATAAGTTGGTTAAACATGATTTCCCTTTCACAAAACCATGTTGACTGTGCCTGATTACCTTGAACTTATCCAAGTGCCCTGCTATAGCTTCTTTAATAATAGCTTCTCACATTTTCCCTATGGCAGATGTTAAGCTAACTGGCCTGTAGCTTCCCGTTTTCTGTTGTTAAGAGATAGAGACAGTTTAAATAAGTTATATTTGTATTTGTAGGTTTTAGGAATGACTTTTAGCTTTAAAGTTTAAGTTTGTACTTGTATTTCTGTATTTCGGTGCTAAGAAAGGTCAAATTGAGATTTAATTTCACTTTTGAAAGGTGTTTGCATTTCTAATAAGTTCTGTATGACTGTTGCATGTCAGGTAAACAAACAAGAGCAGAAGAATTGGGCTGTTGCCTAGCAACATGGGTGCAGAGAGACAGGTTGCTCCCAAACGAACCTACAGAGTAGAAGCAAAACAGCAGCTTGATTTTGGAAGCTGTTTGAGTTCAGTTGATTTGAAAGTAGCTGCCTGGAGAGACTGGAGTAGAGGTGACAAATGGCCAGTTCCAAGCTAAGGAAAAGACCCCAAAATCCAGGGGAGTGGAACAGGGGAAAATCCCAAACAGACCTTATAGTCAAAGGAAGAACAGGAACCCTGGGGCAGGATTTTCCCCCCATCCCATGGGGGGAAATTGAAGTGCGGGTGTGCAGAGGCGTGCCTCCAATCGGCACCCCCAACTAATTACTTTAATGGCTCTGTCAATGGCCTAAATTGGCCATTGACAGGTCAGCGGGCGCACAACTGATTTTACTGAGCCCCGGCTTGCCTGAAAATTTAAATGTAGCGCGGCGATGTTAGGGTCATCCGTTTGGGATGGCATCTGTCTCTTGGTTTCAGAGTGTGATGTGTCTGACCACGGGTCACAGATGGTTTACATGGACTGTGTACTGGCTGGGGACAATAGAGTATAAGATAGCTTTTTATAATTTGTGCCGTCCTTACAAATCTGTATAAATCTGTAAAGGTATAGTTGTGGGTGAAGGACTATTGTAATATAGTTCATCTTTTCTCATTGTTATTCTTTTGTTAAAAGTTCATCAGCTGACTCCTGTGACTCTGCTCAGTAGCTACTCTCCACGTATCTAAACAAACAAACAAAAGTTAGGATCTATCAAGCTAGGTTGCACTCTGGCATCAGGCTTGTCCAGGGGTAAGCTCAGCTGGGATCAGAATACTGTCTCCCTCCCTTTTTGAATAATTTTAAACATTTGCTATCTTCCAATCTAATCGGACTGTCCCCGATCCTAGGGAGTTTCAGAAAATTGAATAAAATAATGTGCCAACTTGTTCAGCCTCTGACATTTTATTTAATGTTGCAGCTGTGCAATATCTGAGGATACGCTTTCTCCAATAACTCCATTGTGAGATTGTTCCGGGTCTTAGGCAATGCACATTGGGGGAGGTAATGAAGAATTGTGACCCATGGTTGAAAAATTTCGAAGTGTGGGTGTCCCTTTAAGAAATCAGAGGATTTCAAAATGGCGTCGCCGGTATTGACGACGAGATTTTCACGCACTTCAGACTTTTGGCACAACTTTTAAAATGGCGGCAATGGGCCAGGAAGAGGAAGGAGCTGCAAAATACCTGTGGGTCGGGTCTGGCTCGTGAGGTGGGAAGTCTCACTGGCCAGGAGGGGGCACCAAGTCGGAGGTCAGGCTAGTGACGAGCGTGTGACTCTGCCTGACTGATTTTTAAAAGAAATAGTTCACAGGACTGGCTTCATTGGAACTTTAATGAGTTTGTACCTCACCCTGCAGGCTGCTGCCTACTCGCCCTGCTTTGTTGAAGCTGTTTCCACAAGGATCCAGCGGAGACTTAACTTCTGCCTTTTTTTCTGCTGCCAGGTTCTTCTGTCTCTGGAGCTTTTCAGGTGAGTTTTCTCGGCTTCTTGCTTCCTGTGTGAGGTTTCTTTAAGCACAAGTTTGTTGCTGGTGTCCTTCTCTTGATTTCTTCAGTCTTTTTACAGAGGATGTGGATTTTGATCTCCAGCTGCCACCATGTATTGTTAGACCGTCACTACCTGTGGTGTGTACCTGCTTAGACACCATTAAACAGTCTTGCAGAAATTACCAAGGAGTCTTTATTAACAGGTAGGTAAGGTGGTTAAGAAGGCGTGTGGGATACTTGCCTTTATTAGCCGAGGCATAGAATATAAGAGCAGGGAAGTTATATTGAAACAGTATAAAATGCTAGTTAGACCACAGCTGGAGTATTGCGTGTTGTTCTGGAATCCGCATTATAGGAAGGATGTGAATGCGCTAGAGAGAGTGCAGAGGAGATTTACCAGGATGTTGCCTGGGCTGGCAAGTTTTAGTTATGAGGAGAGATTGGATAAACTGGGGTTATTTTCCTTGGAGCAGAGGAGATTGAGGGGGGACGTGATTGAGGTGTATAAAATTATGAGGGACATAGATAGTGTAGACAGGAAGGAACTTTTCCCCTTGGTGGAGGGATCAATAACCAGGGGGCATAGATTTAAAGTAAGGGGCAGAAGGTTTAGAGGGGATGTGAGGAAGAATTTTTTCACCCAGAGGGTGGTGGGAATCTGGAACTCACTGCCTGAAAGGGTGGTAGAGGCAGAAACTCTCATAACATTTAAGAAGTATTTGGATGTGTACTTGCGATGCCATGGCATACAAGGCTATGGGCCTAGTGCTGGAAAATGGGATTAGAATAGTTAGGTACTTGTTTGACCGGCGCAGACTCGATGGGCTGAAGGGCCTTTTTCTGTGCTGTAGACCTTTATGACTCCATGACTCTATAACATTACTGAACTATGTACATATTTACAGTAGAGGGTACAGGGATGGAGAGGGTTCCATGGCATGTCTTTACATGTTGTTACCTAGCTCTACACTGCTGACCTAAGCTCTTGGTCAGTGGGCGGTACTATACTCAGTTCCAGGTTAACCCTTAATGTACTGCATCCTTCTACTACAGAGTCCTTACCGGAGGCAGAGTGTGAGGAAGTGTAATCGAAGCAGCTGTGGGAACCAGTGGGCTTGTAGTGAGTATTGATAGATAGGCAATCCCAAAATTGGAGACAGAGAAACCGAGGAAGGGAAGGGAAGAGTCAGAGGTCAACCGTTTGATGGTGAGAGAAGGGTGGAAATTGCAAACAAAGTTGATGAAATTTTTCAATTCAGGAAATCAAGACACTGGAAAAGAGGTGAGGTGGGTGTGCCTGAGTGGGACTGGAACAAGGAATTTCTCACCCAAAAAGGCATAGTTAGTGCCCATGAACAGGTGATCAAAAATGTAGTCAAAGAGGTAGGTTTTAAGGAGGGTTTGAAATAAGGAGGAGAGAGAGGCAGAAAAATTTAGGGAAGGAATTCCAGAGCTTAGGGCCCAGGCAGCTGAAGGCACGGCTGCCATTGGTGGAGTGCAGCATGTGGAGGAAGGACAACAAGCCGGAGTTAGAGGTACACAGCAATCTTGTGGATGGGAGGGATGGAAGGAGGGAGATTAAACAGCTTCATAGGGAAACAGGAATTGCTTGATGAATAAAGACCAAAACTGATTTAATTCACCTTCCACCATGCTGGTCGTCACGTGCTACAACAATAATGGAATTGTTGGCTAATCACAGTGAGCAATCTCTATCAGTGATTGTAGAACAGAACCAGACACGAGGGTGAGGATAACCCCCTCATGATGGATTGAGAGCTTTGGGAACCGTAGGTTTTATGTCACTCGTTCCCCCCAGCACGCTCCACTCACCACACGTCATTTATCAACTTACTCACATACTGACCCCCAAAATGGTTTTTCTAAATGAAATCTATCCAATTTACATTTGAATGAATCAATATTAACCACTCCCACCATCTCCCTCGGGAGCCTGTGCCACAGATTGACCACTTACTCATTGAAATATTGTTTCCTCAGCTTGGTTTTCAATTTCCCTCTTTAAGTGTTCTCTGGTTCTCCAGTTCTGGACGGGGTGAAACAATTGCTCTTGGTCAACATTATCCAGTCTCTTTAGAATCCTAAAAACAGCAGCAATCAGATCACCTCTTAACCTTCCCCATTCCAGTGGGAACACACTCCGTTTACAGAATCACTCCTCCTAGTCCAATCCCTCTGGCCCCTCAATCACTCCAGTTTTTCTCCATTCTACATCTTGTCAATGGCTGTGATATCCCTTCTGCACTGTGGAGATATGGACCATACCCAGTACCTGAAGTGTGGTCACAGTGATGCTCTGTGAAGTGGCAGGGGTCACTTCACCATTTCAGTTCAATACCGACCTTTGCTAACATCCCAACATCTGATTGGTTTTATACTGACTGCCACTGAGGAGCCCCAGGTCTCGCTCATTTTCCAGGCAAGTTCTTTTTAAACCATTAAAGTGAAAACCCCTTTGTGGATTTTTCATACCCGTGTGAAACATTTTCCATTTCTCCACATGGACTTTCATCTTGCCCGCTCCGAGTGTACTCAAATCCTGCTGATTTATCCTGTTTAGCTTCGCAGCCCATCACAGAGTCATAAAGTCTTTACCATCCAGAGGGAGGCCATTTGTCCCATCAAGCCCATTCTGGCTCTCTGATCTATCCCCACGGGCTTGCAAGTTCATTTCCCCCAAATGTCCATCCAATTGCAAGTGGTAGTTTAAATTTAACACAGAAGTGTGAAGTGATTTGTTTTGTTAGGAAGAACATGGACAGACAATATAAAATAAAGGGTACAATTGTAAAGGGGGTTAAGGAGCAGAGGGACCTGGGTGTATAGGTGCATAAATCATCGAAGCTGGTAGGACAGGTTGATGGAGCAGTTAATAAAGCATACAGTATCCCGGGCTTTATCAGTAGGGGTATAGTGTACAAGAGCTGGGAGGCTATGCTGAATTTGTACAGGAGACTAGTTCAGCCTCAGCTGGAGAATTGCGTTGAGCATCAGAAGATGTGCTTGCATTGGAGAGAGTGCAGGAAAGATTCACAAGAATGGTTCTGGGGATGTGGAACTTCAGTTATGAAGATAGATTGTAGAAGCTGGGACTGTTCTCCTTGGAGAAGAGAAGGTTGAGAGGAGATTTGATAGAGGTGTCCAAAATCATGAGGGGTCTGGACAGAGTCAGTAGGCAGAAACTGTTCCCATTGGTGGAAGGATCGAGAACAAGAGGCACAGATTTACGGCAATTGGCAAAAGGTGAAACAGCGACTTGAGGAATAACTTTTTCATGCAGCAAGCAGTTAGAATCTAGAATGCGCTGCCTGAGAGTGTGGTGGAGGCAGGTTCAACTGAAGCTTTCAAGAGAAAATTGGTTCATTATCTAAAAAGAAAATATGTACAGGCTTACAGAGAAAAGGCAGAGCAATTGGACGAGGTGAATTACTCCTGCAGAGACCTAGCACAGGTACAGTGGGCTGAATGGCCTCCTTCTGTGCTGTAACCATTTTATGATTCTATTTCTTTTTGAAATCATTGATCATCTCTGCTTCCATGCTCTTGTGGGCAGTGAGTTCCAGGTCATTACCACTCACTGTGTAAAACGTTCCTCCTCACACTGTCCCTGCATCTCGCACGCAAAGTCTTAAATCTGTGTCCCCTAGTCCATGAACAATCAATTAAAGGGATCAGCTTTTCTTTATCTGCCTTATCTAAACCCGTCATAATCTTCTCCCCCTCTATCAAATCCCTCCTCGTTCTCCTTTGCTCCAAGGAGAACAACCCCAGCTTCTCCCACCGAACCTTGTAGCTAAAATTCCCCATCCTTGGAACCAATCTGGTAAATCTCCCTCTGCACAATCTCAAGGACCCTCACATCCTTCCTAAAGTGTGGTGACCAGAACAGGACACAATACTCTAGTTGAGGCCTAGCCAGAGCTTTATGAAGGTTCAGTCGATCAGTATCATCCTCACTGTCTGCTACATCATCCCCAGGTTTAGTATCATTGGCAATTTTTTGAATTTTTTCTCATTGTTCCAATATCCAAATTACAAGGTGGCCAAGATTGGGATATAAATATTGCAGGATGCACAATATTTCAGAAAGACAGACAGAATGGCAAAGGTGGAGGGGCAGCCCTGATGGTAACGGATGACATAAGGACATCAATGAGAAAGGATCCAATGAAGATTATAAAGTAGAATCAATATGGTTGAAGAGCAGGAAGAGCAGGAAGAGCTGAGGCACGGGGACAGACAGATGTTTGGTCTCTCAGGGAATTAAGGGATATGGGGAGCGGGTAGGAAAATGGAGTTGAAGCTCAAGATCAGCCTTGGTCATATTGAATAGTGCACCAGGCTTAATGGGTGGGATGGGCTGCCCGTGCCGCAGTTTCTTGTCTCCTTGTGTTGAAAGGGGTTTGCAAACTCCCTAACAGGATGCATATCATGGTACAGAGGAATTAACAGGCAATTATTCTGCCATGTAAACAAAGACGATGTATAATTATCCACTCTGACTCTCAGTTCCAAATGTTTTCAAATCTCCAAGTGCATTAGATTTGTATCATCTTCGAATTAAGCCACTCTGTCATGGTCACTCTTAATAAATATTAACTGAAAACTTAGCCACTCTCCCTGCTCAGTCTGACTGAAAATTTACTGAAAATTTAGCCACTCTGTAATGGTCACTTTTACTGAATATTTACTGAATATTTAGCCACTCTGTCATGGTCACTCTTACTGAATATTTACTGAAAATTTAGCCACTCTGTCATGGTCACTCTTACTGAATATTTACTGAAAATTTAGCCTCTCTGTCATGGTCACTCTTACTGAATATTTACTGAAAATTTAGCCTCTCAGTCATGGTCATTTTTACTGAATATTTAATGAAAATTTAGCCTCTCTGTCATGGTCACTCTTACTGAATATTTACTGAAAATTTAGCCACTCTGTCATGGTCACTTTTACTGAATATTTATTGATAATTGAGCCTCTCTGTAATGGTCACACTTACTGAAAATTTACTGAAAATTTAACCACTCTGTCATGGTCACTCATTGAATATTTACTGAAAATGTAGCCACTCTGTCATGGTCACTTTTACAGAATATTTACTGAAAATTTAGCCACTCTGTCAAGGTCACTTTTACTGAATATTTACTGAAAATTTAGCCACTCTGTCATGGTCACTTTAACTGAATATTTACTGAAAATTTAGCCATTCTGTCATGGTAACTCTTACTGAATATTTACTGAAAATTTAGCCACTCTGTCATGGTCACTTTTACAGAATATTTACTGAAAATTTAGCCATTCTGTCATGGTAACTCTTACTGAATATTTTCTTAAAAAATAGCCACTCTGTCATGGTCACACTTACTGAATATTTACTGAAAATTTAGTCACTCTGTCATGGTCACTTTTACTGAATATTTACTGAAAATTTAGCCACTCTTTCATTGTCACTTTTACTGAATATTTACTGAAAATTTAGCCACTCTGTCATGGTCAATCTTACTGAATATTTTCTTAAAATTTAGCCACTCTGTCATGGTCACTCTTACTGAATATTTACTGAAAATTTAGCCACTCTGTCATGGTCACTCTTACTGAATATTTACTGAAAATTTAGCCTCTCTGTCATGGTCACAATTACTGAATATTTAATGAAAATTTAGCCTCTCTGTCATGGTCACTCTTACTGAATATTTACTGAAAAGTTAGCCTCACCGTCATGGTCACAATTACTGAATATTTAATGAAAATTTAGCCTCTCTGTCATGGTCACTCTTACTGAATATTTACTGAAAATTTAGCCTCTCTGTCATGGTCACTCTTACTGAATATTTACTGAAAAGTTAGCCTCACCGTCATGGTCACTCTTACTGAATATTTACTGTAAATTTAGCCACTCTGTTATGGTCACTCTTACTGACTATTTATAGAAAATTTAGCCTCTCTGTCATGGTCACTCTTACTGCATATTTTTAGAAAATTTAGCCACTCTGTCATGGTCACTCTTACTGAAAATTTTTAGTAAATTTAGCCACTCTGTCATGGTCACTCTTACTGAATATTTTGGGAAAATTTAGCCACTCTGTCATGGTCACTCTTACTGAATATTTTTAGAAAATTTAGCCACTCTGTCATGGTCACTCTTACTGAATATTTAGTGTAAATTTAGCCACTCTGTCATGGTCACTCTTACTGAATATTTACTGAAAATTTCGCCTCTCTGTCATGATCACTCTTACTGAATATTTACTGAAAATTTAGCCAGTCTGTCATGGTCACACTTACTGAATATAAACAGAAAATTTAGCCACTCTGTCATGGTCACTCTTACTGAATAATTACTGAAAAATTAGCCACTCTGTCATGGTCACACTTACTGAATATTTACTGTAAATTTAGACACTCTGTCATGGTCACTCTTACTGAGTAATTACTGAAAATTTAGCAAATCTGTCATGGTCACTATTACTGAATATTTACTGAAAATTTAGCCACTCTGTCATGGTCACTCTTACTGAATAATTACTGAAAATCTTGCCACTCTGTCATGGTCACTCTTACTGAATATTTACTGTAAATTTAGCCACTCTGTCATGGTCACTCTTACTGAATATTTACTGAAAATTTAGCCACACTGTCATGGTCACTCTTACTGAATTATTACTGAAAATCTAGCCACTCTGTCATGGTCACTCTTACTGAATATTTACTGTAAATTTAGCCACTCTGTCATGGTCACTCTTACTGAATAATTACTGAAAATCTAGCCACTCTGTCATGGTCACTCTTACTGAATAATTACTGAAAATATAGCCACTCTGTCATGGTCACTCTTACTGAATATTTATAGAAAATTTAGCCACTCTGTCATGGTCACTCTTACTGAATATTTACTGAAAATTTAGCCACTCTGTCATGGTCACTCTTACTGAATATTTACTGAAAATTTAGCCTCTGTGTCATGGTCACTCTTACTGAATATTTACTGAAAATTTAGCCACTCTGTCATGGTCACTTTTACTGAATATTTACTGAAAATTGAGCCACTCTGTCATGGTCACTCTTACTGAATATTTACTGAAAATTTAGCCACTCTGTCATGGTCACGTTACTGAATATTTACTGAAAATTTAGCCTCTCTGTCATGGTCACTCTTACTGAATATTTACTGAGAATTTAGCCTCTCTGTCATGGTCACCTTTACTGAATATTTACTGAAAAATTAGCCTCTCTGTCATGGTCACTCTTACTGAATATTTACTGTAAATGTAGCCACTCTGTCATGGTCACTCTTACTGAATATTTACTGAAAATTTAGCCACTCTGTCATCGTCACTTTTACTGAATTTTTACTGAAAGTTAAGCCACTCTATCATGGTCACTCTTACTGAATATTTTTAGAAAATTTAGCCACTCTTTCATGGTCACTCTTACTGAATATTTACTGAAAATGTAGCCACTCTGTCATGGTCACTCTTACTGAATATTTACTGAAAATTGAGCCACTCTGTCATGGTCACTCTTACTGAATATTTACTGAAAATTTAGCCACTCTGTCATGGTCAGACTTACTGAAAATTTACTGAAAATTTAGCCGCTCTGTCATGGTCACTTTTACTGAATATTTACTGAAAATTGAGCCACTCTGTCATGGTCACTCTTACTGAATATTTACTGAAAATTTAGCCACTCTGTCATGGTCACGTTACTGAATATTTACTGAAAATTTAGCCTCTCTGTCATGGTCACTCTTACTGAATATTTACTGAGAATTTAGCCTCTCTGTCATGGTCACCTTTACTGAATATTTACTGAAAAATTAGCCTCTCTGTCATGGTCACTCTTACTGAATATTTACTGTAAATGTAGCCACTCTGTCATGGTCACTCTTACTGATTAATTACTGATAATTTAGCCACTCTGTCATGGTCACTCTTACTGAATAATTACTGATAATTTAGCCACTCTGTCATGGTCACTCTTACTGAACATTTACTGTAAATTTAGCCACTCTGTCATGGTCACTCTTACTGAATATTTATAGAAAATTTAGCCACTTTGTCAAGGCCACTCTTACTGAACATTTACTGAAAATTTAGCCACTCTGTCATGGTCACTCTTACTGAAAATTTACTGTAAATTTAGCCTCTCTGTCATGGTCACTCTTACTGAATATTTACTGAAAATTTAGCCACTCTGTCATCGTCACTTTTACTGAATTTTTACTGAAAGTTAAGCCACTCTATCATGGTCACTCTTACTGAATATTTTTAGAAAATTTAGCCACTCTGTCATGGTCACTCTTACTGAATATTTACTGAAAATGTAGCCACTCTGTCATGGTCACTCTTACTGAATATTTACTGAGAATTTAGCCTCTCTGTCATGGTCACTCTTACTCAATATTTACTGAAAAATTAGCCACTCTGTCATGGTCACTCTTACTGAATAATTAATGATAATTTAGCCACTCTAGCATGGTCACTCTTACTGAATATTTACTGAAAATTTAGCCACTCTGTAATGGTCAGACTTACTGAAAATTTACTGAAAATTTAGCCGCTCTGTCATGGTCACTCTTACTGAATATTTACTGAAAATTTAGCCAGTCTGTCATAGTCACTCTTACTGAATATTTACTTAGAATTTAGCCACTCTGTCATGGTCACTTTACTGAATATTTACTGAAAATTTAGCCCCTCTGTCATGGTCACTCTTACTGAATATTTACTGAGAATTTAGCCTCTCTGTCATGGTCACTCTTACTGAATATTTACTGAAAATATAGCCAGTCTGTCATGGTCACTCTTACTGAAGATTTATAGAAAATTTAGCCACTCTGTCATGGTCACTCTTACTGAATATTTACTGAAAATTTAGCCACTCTGTCATGGTCACTCTTACTGAATATTTGCTGAAAATTTAGCCTCTCTGTCATGGTCACTCTTACTGAATATTTAATGAAAATTTAGCCTCTCTGTCATGGTCACCTTTACTGAATATTTAGTGAAAGATTAGCCTCTCTTTCATGGTCACTCTTACTGAATAATTACTGAAAAAGTAGCCATTCTGTCATGGTCACACTTACTGAATATTTACTGTAAATTTAGCCACTCTGTCATGGTCACTCTTACTGAATAATTACTGAAAATTTAGCCACTCTGTGATGGTCACCTTACTGAATATTTTTAGAAAATTTAGCCACTCTGTCATGGTCACTCTTACTGAATATTTTTAGAAAATTTAGACACTCTGTCATGGTCACTCTTACTGAATATTTTTAGAAAATTTAGCCACTCTGTCATGGTCACTCTTACTGAATATTTACTGAAAATTTAGCCACTCTGTCATGGTCACTCTAACGGAATAATTACTGAAAAATTAGCCACACTGTCATTGTCACACTTACTGAATATTTACTGAAAATTTAGCAAATCTGTCATGGTCACTATTACTGAATATTTACTGAAAATTTAGCCACTCTGTCATGGTCACTCTTACTGAATAATTATGAAAATTTAGCCAATCTGTCATGGTCACTATTACTGAATAATTACTGAAAATTTAGCCACTCTGTCATGGTCACACTTACTGAATAATTACTGAAAATCTTGCCACTCTGTCATGGTCACACTTACTGAATATTTACTGTAAATTTAGCCACTCTGTCATGGTCACTCTTACTGAATATTTACTGAAAATTTAGCCACTCTGTCATGGTCACTCTTACTGAATTATTACTGAAAATCTTGCCACTCTGTCATGGTCACTCTTACTGAATATTTACTGTAAATTTAGCCACTCTGTCATGGTCACTCTTACTGAATAAATACTGAAAATCTAGCCACTCTGTCATGGTCACTCTTACTGAATAATTACTGAAAATATAGCCACTCTGTCATGGTCACTCTTACTGAATATTTATAGAAAATTTAGCCACTCTGTCATGGTCACTCTTACTGAATATTTACTGAAAATTTAGCCACTCTGTCATGGTCACTCTTACTGAATATTTACTGAAAATTTAGCCTCTCTGTCATGGTCACTCTTACTGAATATTTACTGAAAATTTGGCCACTCTGTCATGGTCACTTTTACTGAATATTTACTGAAAATTGAGCCACTCTGTCATGGTCACTCTTACTGAATATTTACTGAAAATTTAGCCACTCTGTCATGGTCTGACTTACTGAAAATTTACTGAAAATTTAGCCACTCTGTCATGGTCACGTTACTGAATATTTACTGAAAATTTAGCCTCTCTGTCATGGTCACTCTTACTGAATATTTACTGAGAATTTAGGCTCTCTGTCATGGTCACCTTTACTGAATATTTACTGAAAAATTAGCCTCTCTGTCATGGTCACTCTTACTGAATAATTACTGAAATATTAGGCACTCTGTCATGGTCACTCTTACTGAATATTTACTGTAAATGTAGCCACTCTGTCATGGTCACTCTTACTGATTAATTACTGATAATTTAGCCACTCTGTCATGGTCACTCTTACTGAATAATCACTGATAATTTAGCCACTCTGTCATGGTCACTCTTACTGAATATTTACTGTAAATTTAGCCACTCTGTCATGGTCACTCTTACTGAATATTTATAGAAAATTTAGCCACTCTGTCAAGGCCTCTCTTACTGAATATTTACTGAAAATTTAGCCACTCTGTCATGGTCACTCTTACTGAAAATTTACTGTAAATTTAGCCTCTCTGTCATGGTCACTCTTACTGAATATTTACTGAAAATTTAGCCACTCTGTCATCGTCACTTTTACTGAATTTTTACTGAAAGTTAAGCCACTCTATCATGGTCACTCTTACTGAATATTTTTAGAAAATTTAGCCACTCTTTCATGGTCACTCTTACTGAATATTTACTGAAAATGTAGCCACTCTGTCATGGTCACTCTTACTGAATATTTACTGAAAATTGAGCCACTCTGTCATGGTCACTCTTACTGAATATTTACTGAAAATTTAGCCACTCTGTCATGGTCAGACTTACTGAAAATTTACTGAAAATTTAGCCGCTCTGTCATGGTCACTCTTACTGAATATTTACTGAAAATTTAGCCAGTCTGTCATAGTCACTCTTACTGAATATTTACTTAGAATTTAGCCACTCTGTCATGATCACTTTACTGAATATTTACTAAAAATTTAGCCCCTCTGTCATGGTCACTCTTACTGAATATTTACTGAAAAATTAGCCACTCTGTCATGGTCACTCTTACTGAATAATTAATGATAATTTAGCCACTGTATCATGGTCACTCTTACTGAATATTTACTGTAAATTTAGCCACTCTGTTATGGTCACTCTTACTGACTATTTATAGAAAATTTAGCCGCTCTGTCATGGTCACTCTTACTGCATATTTTTAGAAAATTTAGCCACTCTGTCATGGTCACTCTTACTGAAAATTTTTAGTAAATTTAGCCACTCTGTCATGGTCACTCTTACTGAATATTTTGGGAAAATTTAGCCACTCTGTCATGGTCACTCTTACTGAATATTTTTAGAAAATTTAGCCACTCTGTCATGGTCACTCTTACTGAATATTTAGTGTAAATTTAGCCACTCTGTCATGGTCACTCTTACTGAATATTTACTGAAAATTTCGCCTCTCTGTCATGATCACTCTTACTGAATATTTACTGAAAATTTAGCCACTCTGTCATGGTCACACTTACTGAATATAAACAGAAAATTTAGCCACTCTGTCATGGTCACTCTTACTGAATAATTACTGAAAAATTAGCCAATCTGTCATGGTCACACTTACTGAATATTTACTGTAAATTTAGACACTCTGTCATGGTCACTCTTACTGAGTAATTACTGAAAATTTAGCAAATCTGTCATGGTCACTATTACTGAATATTTACTGAAAATTTAGCCACTCTGTCATGGTCACTCTTACTGAATAATTACTGAAAAACTTGCCACTCTGTCATGGTCACTCTTACTGAATATTTACTGTAAATTTAGCCACTCTGTCATGGTCACTCTTACTGAATATTTACTGAAAATTTAGCCACACTGTCATGGTCACTCTTACTGAATTATTACTGAAAATCTAGCCACTCTGTCATGGTCACTCTTACTGAATATTTACTGTAAATTTAGCCACTCTGTCATGGTCACTCTTACTGAATAATTACTGAAAATCTAGCCACTCTGTCATGGTCACTCTTACTGAATAATTACTGAAAATATAGCCACTCTGTCATGTTCACTCTTACTGAATATTTATAGAAAATTTAGCCACTCTGTCATGGTCACTCTTACTGAATATTTACTGAAAATTTAGCCACTCTGTCATGGTCACTCTTACTGAATATTTACTGAAAATTTAGCCTCTCTGTCATGGTCACTCTTACTGAATATTTACTGAAAATTTAGCCACTCTGTCATGGTCACTCTTACTGAATATTTACTGAAAATTTGGCCACTCTGTCATGGTCAGACTTACTGAAAATTTACTGAAAATTTAGCCACTCTGTCATGGTCACTCTTACTGAATATTTACTGAAAATTTAGCCAGTCTGTCATGGTCACTCTTACTGAATATTTACTTAGAATTTAGCCACTCTGTCATGGTCACGTTACTGAATATTTACTGAAAATTTAGCCTCTCTGTCATGGTCACTCTTACTGAATATTTACTGAGAATTTAGCCTCTCTGTCATGGTCACCTTTACTGAATATTTACTGAAAAATTAGCCTCTCTGTCATGGTCACTCTTACTGAATATTTACTGTAAATGTAGCCACTCTGTCATGGTCACTCTTACTGATTAATTACTGATAATTTAGCCACTCTGTCATGGTCACTCTTACTGAATAATTACTGATAATTTAGCCACTCTGTCATGGTCACTCTTACTGAACATTTACTGTAAATTTAGCCACTCTGTCATGGTCACTCTTACTGAATATTTATAGAAAATTTAGCCACTTTGTCAAGGCCACTCTTACTGAACATTTACTGAAAATTTAGCCACTCTGTCATGGTCACTCTTACTGAAAATTTACTGTAAATTTAGCCTCTCTGTCATGGTCACTCTTACTGAATATTTACTGAAAATTTAGCCACTCTGTCATCGTCACTTTTACTGAATTTTTACTGAAAGTTAAGCCACTCTATCATGGTCACTCTTACTGAATATTTTTAGAAAATTTAGCCCCTCTGTCATGGTCACTCTTACTGAATATTTACTGAAAATGTAGCCACTCTGTCATGGTCACTCTTACTGAATATTTACTTAGAATTTAACCACTCTGTCATGGTCACTTTACTGAATATTTACTGAAAATTTAGCCCCTCTGTCATGGTCACTCTTACTGAATATTTACTGAGAATTTAGCCTCTCTGTCATGGTCACTCTTACTCAATATTTACTGAAAAATTAGCCACTCTGTCATGGTCACTCTTACTGAATAATTAATGATAATTTAGCCACTCTAGCATGGTCACTCTTACTGAATATTTACTGAAAATTTAGCCACTCTGTCATGGTCAGACTTACTGAAAATTTACTGAAAATTTAGCCGCTCTGTCATGGTCACTCTTACTGAATATTTACTGAAAATTTTGCCAGTCTGTCATAGTCACTCTTACTGAATATTTACTTAGAATTTAGCCACTCTGTCATGGTCACTTTACTGAATATTTACTGAAAATTTAGCCCCTCTGTCATGGTCACTCTTACTGAATATTTACTGAGAATTTAGCCTCTCTGTCATGGTCACTCTTACTGAATATTTACTGAAAAATTAGCCACTCTGTCATGGTCACTCTTACTGAATAACTAATGATAATTTAGCCACTCTATCATGGTCACTCTTACTGAATATTTACTGTAAATTTAGCCACTCTGTTATGGTCACTCTTACTGAGTATTTATAGAAAATTTAGCCACTCTGTCATGGTCACTCTTACTGCATATTTTTAGAAAATTTAGCCACTCTGTCATGGTCACTCTTACTGAAAATTTTTAGAAAATTTAGCCACTCTGTCATGGTCACTCTTACTGAATATTTTGGGAAAATTTAGCCACTCTGTCATGGTCACTCTTACTGAATATTTTTAGAAAATTTAGCCACTCTGTCATGGTCACTCTTACTGAATATTTAGTGTAAATTTAGCCACTCTGTCATGGTCACTCTTACTGAATATTTACTGAAAATTTCGCCTCTCTGTCATGATCACTCTTACTGAATATTTACTGAAAATTTAGCCACTCTGTCATGGTCACACTTACTGAATATAAACAGAAAATTTAGCCACTCTGTCATGGTCACTCTTACTGAATAATTACTGAAAAATTAGCCACTCTGTCATGGTCACACTTACTGAATATTTACTGTAAATTTAGACACTCTGTCATGGTCAAACTTACTGAGTAATTACTGAAAATTTAGCAAATCTGTCATGGTCACTATTACTGAATATTTACTGAAAATTTAGCCACTCTGTCATGGTCACTCTTACTGAATAATTACTGAAAATTTAGCCAATCTGTCATGGTCACTATTACTGAATAATTACTGAAAATTTAGCCACTCTGTCATGGTCACTCTTACTGAATAATTACTGAAAATCTTGCCACTCTGTCATGGTCACTCTTACTGAATATTTACTGTAAATTTAGCCACTCTGTCATGGTCACTCTTACTGAATATTTACTGAAAATTTAGCCACTCTGTCATGGTCACTCTTACTGAATTATTACTGAAAATCTAGCCACTCTGTCATGGTCACTCTTACTGAATATTTACTGTAAATTTAGCCACTCTGTCATGGTCACTCTTACTGAATAATTACTGAAAATCTAGCCACACTGTCATGGTCACTCTTACTGAATAATTACTGAAAATATAGCCACTCTGTCATGGTCACTCTTACTGAATATTTATAGAAAATTTAGCCACTCTGTCATGGTCACTCTTACTGAATATTTACTGAAAATTTAGCCACTCTGTCATGGTCACTCTTACTGAATATTTACTGAAAATTTAGCCTCTCTGTCATGGTCACTCTTACTGAATATTTACTGAAAATTTAGCCACTCTGTCATGGTCACTTTTACTGAATATTTACTGAAAATTGAGCCACTCTGTCATGGTCAGACTTACTGAAAATTTACTGAAAATTTAGCCACTCTGTCATGGTCACTCTTACTGAATATTTACTGAAAATTTAGCCAGTCTGTCATGGTCACTCTTACTGAATATTTACTGAAAATTTAGCCACTCTGTCATGGTCAGACTTACTGAAAATTTACTGAAAATTTAGCCACTCTGTCATGGTCACTCTTACTGAATATTTACTGAAAATTTAGCCAGTCTGTCATGGTCACTCTTACTGAATATTTACTTAGAATTTAGCCACTCTGTCATGGTCACGTTACTGAATATTTACTGGAGATTTAGCCTCTCCGTCATGGTCACTCTTACTGAATATTTACTGAAAATTTAGCCTCTCTGTCATGGTCACTCTTACTGAATATTTACTGAAAATTTAGCCACTCTGTCATGGTCACTTTTACTGAATATTTACTGAAAATTGAGCCACTCTGTCATGGTCACTCTTACTGAATATTTACTGAAAATTTAGCCACTCTGTCATGGTCAGACTTACTGAAAATTTACTGAAAATTTAGCCACTCTGTCATGGTCACTCTTACTGAATATTTACTGAAAATGTAGCCACTCTGTCATGGTCACTCTTACTGAATATTTACTTAGAATTTAACCACTCTGTCATGGTCACTTTACTGAATATTTACTGAAAATTTAGCCCCTCTGTCATGGTCACTCTTACTGAATATTTACTGAGAATTTAGCCTCTCTGTCATGGTCACTCTTACTCAATATTTACTGAAAAATTAGCCACTCTATCATGGTCACTCTTACTGAATATTTACTGAAAATTTAGCCACTCTGTCATGGTCAGACTTACTGAAAATTTACTGAAAATTTAGCCGCTCTGTCATGGTCACTCTTACTGAATATTTACTGAAAATTTAGCCAGTCTGTCATAGTCACTCTTACTGAATATTTACTTAGAATTTAGCCACTCTGTCATGGTCACTTTACTGAATATTTACTGAAAATTTAGCCCCTCTGTCATGGTCACTCTTACTGAATATTTACTGAGAATTTAGCCTCTCTGTCATGGTCACTCTTACTGAATATTTACTGAAAAATTAGCCACTCTGTCATGGTCACTCTTACTGAATAATTAATGATAATTTAGCCACTCTATCATGGTCACTCTTACTGAATATTTACTGTAAATTTAGCCACTCTGTTATGGTCACTCTTACTGACTATTTATAGAAAATTTAGCCACTCTGTCATGGTCACTCTTACTGCATATTTTTAGAAAATTTAGCCACTCTGTCATGGTCACTCTTACTGAAAATTTTTAGAAAATTTAGGCCACTCTGTCATGGTCACTCTTACTGAATATTTTGGGAAAATTTAGCCACTCTGTCATGGTCACTCTTACTGAATATTTTTAGAAAATTTAGCCACTCTGTCATGGTCACTCTTACTGAATATTTAGTGTAAATTTAGCCACTCTGTCATGGTCACTCTTACAGAATATTTACTGAAAATTTCGCCTCTCTGTCATGATCACTCTTACTGAATATTTACTGAAAATTTAGCCACTCTGTCATGGTCACACTTACTGAATATTTACTGTAAATTTAGACACTCTGTCATGGTCACTCTTACTGAGTAATTACTGAAAATTTAGCAAATCTGTCATGGTCACTATTACTGAATATTTACTGAAAATTTAGCCACTCTGTCATGGTCACTCTTACTGAATAATTACTGAAAATTTAGCAAATCTGTCTTGGTCACTATTACTGAATAATTACTGAAAATTTAGCCACTCTGTCATGGTCACTCTTACTGAATAATTACTGAAAATCTAGCCACTCTGTCATGGTCACTCTTACTGAATATTTACTGTAAATTTAGCCACTCTGTCATGGTCACTCTTACTGAATATTTACTGAAAATTTAGCCACTCTGTCATGGTCACTCTTACTGAATTATTACTGAAAATCTAGCCACTCTGTCATGGTCACTCTTACTGAATATTTACTGTAAATTTAGCCACTCTGTCATGGTCACTCTTACTGAATAATTACTGAAAATCTAGCCACTCTGTCATGGTCACTCTTACTGAATAATTACTGAAAATATAGCCACTCTGTCATGGTCACTCTTACTGAATATTTATAGAAAATTTAGCCACTCTGTCATGGTCACTCTTACTGAATATTTACTGAAAATTTAGCCACTCTGTCATGGTCACTCTTACTGAATATTTACTGAAAATTTAGCCTCTGTGTCATGGTCACTCTTACTGAATATTTACTGAAAATTTAGCCACTCTGTCATGGTCACTTTTACTGAATATTTACTGAAAATTGAGCCACTCTGTCATGGTCACTCTTACTGAATATTTACTGAAAATTTAGCCACTCTGTCATGGTCAGACTTACTGAAAATTTACTGAAAATTTAGCCACTCTGTCATGGTCACTCTTACTGAATATTTACTGAAAATTTAGCCAGTCTGTCATGGTCACTCTTACTGAATATTTACTTAGAATTTAGCCACTCTGTCATGGTCACGTTACTGAATATTTACTGGAGATTTAGCCTCTCTGTCATGGTCACTCTTACTGAATATTTACTGAGAATTTAGCCTCTCTGTCATGGTCACCTTTACTGAATATTTACTGAAAAATTAGCCTCTCTGTCATGGTCACTCTTACTGAATAATTACTGAAATATTAGGCACTCTGTCATTGTCACTCTTACTGAATATTTACTGTAAATGTAGCCACTCTGTCATGGTCACTCTTACTGATTAATTACTGATAATTTAGCCACTCTGTCATGGTCACTCTTACTGAATAATTACTGATAATTTAGCCATCTGTCATGGTCTCTCTTACTGAAAATTTACTGTAAATTTAGCCACTCTGTCATGGTCACTCTTACTGAATATTTATAGAAAATTTAGCCACTCTGTCAAGGCCACTCTTACTGAACATTTACTGAAAATTTAGCCAATCTGTCATGGTCACTCTTACTGAAAATTTACTGTAAATTTAGCCTCTCTGTCATGGTCACTCTTACTGAATATTTACTGAAAATTTAGCCACTCTGTCATTGTCACTTTTACTGAATTTTTACTGAAAGTTAAGCCACTCTATCATGGTCACTCTTACTGAATATTTTTAGAAAATTTAGCCACTCTGTCATGGTCACTCTTACTGAATATTTACTGAAAATGTAGCCACTCTGTCATGGTCACTCTTACTGAATATTTACTGAAAATTGAGCCACTCTGTCATGGTCACTCTTACTGAATATTTACTGAACATTTAGCCACTCTGTCATGGTCAGACTTACTGAAAATTTACTGAAAATTTAGCCACACTGTCATGGTCACTCTTACTGAATATTTACTGAAAATTTAGCCAGTCTGTCATAGTCACCCTTACTGAATATTTACTTAGAATTTAACCACTCTGTCATGGTCACTTTACTGAATATTTACTGAAAATTTAGCCCCTCTGTCATGGTCACTCTTACTGAATATTTACTGAGAATTTAGCCTCTCTGTCATGGTCACTCTTACTCAATATTTACTGAAAAATTAGCCACTCTGTCATGGTCACTCTTACTGAATAATTAATGATAATTTAGCCACTCTATCATGGTCACTCTTACTGAATATTTACTGTAAATTTAGCCACTCTGTTATGGTCACTCTTACTGACTATTTATAGAATATTTAGCCACTCTGTCATGGTCACTCTTACTGCATATTTTTAGAAAATGTAGCCACTCTGTCATGGTCACTCTTACTGAAAATTTTTAGAAAATTTAGCCACTCTGTCATGGTCACTCTTACTGAATATTTTTAGAAAATTTAGCCACTCTGTCATGGTCACTCTTACTGAATATTTAGTGTAAATTTAGCCACTCTGTCATGGTCACTCTTACTGAATATTTACTGAAAATTTCGCCTCTCTGTCATGATCACTCTTACTGAATATTTACTGAAAATTTAGCCACTCTGTCATGGTCACTCTTACTGAATATAAACAGAAAATTTAGCCACTCTGTCATGGTCACACTTACTGAATATTTACTGTAAATATTGACACTCTGTCATGGTCACTCTTACTGAATAATTACTGAAAATTTAGCAAATCTGTCATGGTCACTAATACTGAATATTTACTAAAAATTTAGCCACACTGTCATGGTCACTCTTACTGAATATAAACAGAAAATTTAGCCACTCTGTCATGGTCACACTTACTGAATATTTACTGTAAATTTTGACACTCTGTCATGGTCACTCTTACTGAATAATTACTGAAAATTTAGCAAATCTGTCATGGTCACTATTACTGAATATTTACTAAAAATTTAGCCACACTGTCATGGTCACTCTTACTGAATAATTACTGAAAAATTAGCCACTCTGTCATGGTCACACTTACTGAATATTTACTGTAAATTTAGACAATCTGTCATGGTCACTCTTACTGAATAATTACTGAAAATATAGCAAATCTGTCATGGTTACTATTACTGAATATTTACTGAAAGTTTAGCCACTCTGTCATGGTCACTCTTACTGAATAATTACTGAAAATTTAGCCACTCTGTCATGGTCACTCTTACTGAATATTTACTGTAAATTTAGCCACTCTGTCATGGTCACTCTTACTGAATATTTACTGAAAATCTAGCCACTCTGTCATGGTCACTCTTACTGAATAATTACAGAAAATCTAGCCACTCTGTCATGGTCACTTTTCTGAAAATTTACTGAAAATTTAGCCAATCTGTCATGGTCACTCTTACTGAATATTTACTGAAAATCTAGCCACTCTGTCATGGTCACTCTTACTGAATAATTACTGAAAATCTAGCCAATCTGTCATGGTCACTCTTACTGAATATTTACTTAGAATTTAGCCACTGTGTCATGGTCACGTTACTGAATATTTACTGAAAATTTAGCCTCTCTGTCATGGTCACTCTTACTGAATATTTACTGAGAATTTAGCCTCTCTGTCATGGTCACCTTTACTGAATATTTACTGAAAAATTAGCCTCTCTGTCATGGTCACTCTTACTGAATAATTACTGAAATATTAGGCACTCTGTCATGGTCACTCTTACTGAATATTTACTGTAAATTTAGCCACTCTGTCATGGTCACTCTTACTGATTAATTACTGATAATTTAGCCACTCTGTCATGGTCACTCTTACTGAATAATTACTGATAATTTAGCCACTCTGTCATGGTCACTCTTACTGAATATTTACTGAAAATTGAGCCACTCTGTCATGGTCACTTTTACTGAATATTTACTGTAAATTTAGCCACTCTGTCATGGTCACTCTTACTGAATATTTACTGAAAATTTAGCCAGTCTGTCATGGTCAGACTTACTGAAAATTTACTGAAAATTTAGCCACTCTGTCATGGTCACTCTTACTGAATATTTACTGAAAATTTAGCCAGTCTGTCATCGTCACTTTTACTGAATTTTTACTGAAAGTTAAGCCACTCTGTCATGGTCAATCTTACTGAATATTTTTAGAAAATTTAGCCACTCTGTCATGGACACTCTTACTGAATATTTACTGAAAATTCAGCCACTCTGTCATGGTCACTTTTACAGAATATTTACTCTAAATTTAGCCACTTTGTCATGGTCAGACTTACTGAAAATTTTCTGAAAATTTAGCCACTCTGTCATGGTCACTCCTACTGAATATTTACTGAAAATTTAGCCACTCTGTCATGGTCACTCTTACTGAATATTTACTGAGAATTTAGCCACTCTGTCATGGTCACATTACTGAATATTTACTGAAAATTTAGCCTCTCTGTCATGGTAACTCTTACTGAATATTTACTGAGAATTTAGCCTCTCTGTCATGGTCACCTTTACTGAATATTTACTGAAAAATTAGTCTCTCTGTCATGGTCACTCTTACTAAATAATTACTGCAATATTAGCCACTCTGTCATGATCACTCTTACTGAATATTTACTGTAAATTTAGCCACTCTGTCATGGTCACTCTTACTGAATTTTTATAGAAAATTTAGCCACTCTGTCATGGCCACTCTTACTGAATATTTACAGAAAATTTAGCCACTCTGTCATGGTCACTATTACTGAATAATTACTGAAAATCTATCCACTCTGTCATGGTCACTCTTACTGAATATTTACTGTAAATTAAGCCACTCTGTCATGGTCACTCTTTCTGAATATTTTTAGAAAATTTAGCCACTCTGTCATGGTCACTCTTACTGTATATTTACTGAAAATTTAGCCACTCTGTCATGGTCACTTTTACTGAATATTTAGTGAAAATTTAGCCTGTCTGTCATGGTCACTCTTGCTGAATATTTATTGAAAATTTAGCCACTGTGTCATGGTCACTTTTACTGAATATTTACTGAAAATTTAGCCTCTCTGTCATGGTCACTCTTACTGAATATTTACGGATAATTTAGCCTCTCTGCCATGGTCACTCTTACTGAATATTTATTGAAAATTTAGCCACTCTGTCATGGTCACTTTAACTGAATATTTACTGAAAATTTAGCCTCTCTGTCATGGTCACTCTTACTGAATATTTACTGAAAATTTAGCCACTCTGTCATGGTCACACTTACTGAATAGAAACAGAAAATTTAGCCACTCTGTCATGGTCACTCTTACTGAATAATTACTGAAAAATTAGCCACTCTGTCATGGTCACACTTACTGAATATTTACTGTAAATTTAGACACTCTGTCATGGTCACTCTTACTGAGTAATTACTGAAAATTTAGCAAATCTGTCATGGTCACTATTACTGAATATTTACTGAAAATTTAGCCACTCTGTCATGGTCCACTCTTACTGAATAATTACTGAAAATTTAGCCAATCTGTCTTGGTCACTATTACTGAATAATTACTGAAAATTTAGCCACTCTGTCATGGTCACTCTTACTGAATAATTACTGAAAATCTTGCCACTCTGTCATGGTCACTCTTACTGAATATTTACTGTAAATTTAGCCACTCTGTCATGGTCACTCTTACTGAATATTTACTGAAAATTTAGCCACTCTGTCATGGTCACTCTTACTGAATTATTACTGAAAATCTAGCCACTCTGTCATGGTCACTCTTACTGAATATTTACTGTAAATTTAGCCACTCTGTCATGGTCACTCTTACTGAATAATTACTGAAAATCTAGCCACTCTGTCATGGTCACTCTTACTGAATATTTATAGAAAATTTAGCCACTCTGTCATGGTCACTCTTACTGAATATTTACTGAAAATTTAGCCAATCTGTCATGGTCACTCTTACTGAATATTTACTGAAATTTAGCCTCTCTGTCATGGTCACTCTTACTGAATATTTACTGAAAATTTAGCCACTCTGTCATGGTCACTTTTACTGAATATTTACTGAAAATTGAGCCACTCTGTCATGGTCACTCTTACTGAATATTTACTGAAAATTTAGCCACTCTGTCATGGTCAGACTTACTGAAAATTTACTGAAAATTTAGCCACTCTGTCATGGTCACTCTTACTGAATATTTACTGAAAATTTAGCCAGTCTGTCATGGTCACTCTTACTGAATATTTACTTAGAATTTAGCCACTCTGTCATGGTCACGTTACTGAATATTTACTGGAGATTTAGCCTCTCTGTCATGGTCACTCTTACTGAATATTTACTGAGAATTTAGCCTCTCTGTCATGGTCACCTTAACTGAATATTTACTGAAAAATTAGCCTCTCTGTCATGGTCACTCTTACTGAATAATTACTGAAATATTAGGCACTCTGTCATGGTCACTCTTACTGAATATTTACTATAAATGTAGCCACTCTGTCATGGTCACTCTTACTGATTAATTACTGATAATTTAGCCACTCTGTCATGGTCACTCTTACTGAATAATTACTGATAATTTAGCCACTCTGTCATGGTCTCTCTTACTGAAAATTTACTGTAAATTTAGCCACTCTGTCATGGTCACTCTTACTGAATATTTATAGAAAATTTAGCCACTCTGTCAAGGCCACTCTTACTGAACATTTACTGAAAATTTAGCCAATCTGTCATGGTCACTCTTACTGAAAATTTACTGTAAATTTAGCCTCTCTGTCATGGTCACTCTTACTGAATATTTACTGAAAATTTAGCCACTCTGTCATTGTCACTTTTACTGAATTTTTACTGAAAGTTAAGCCACTCTATCATGGTCACTCTTACTGAATATTTTTTAGAAAATTTAGCCACTCTGTCATGGTCACTCTTACTGAATATTTACTGAAAATGTAGCCACTCTGTCATGGTCACTCTTACTGAATATTTACTGAAAATTGAGCCACTCTGTCATGGTCACTCTTACTGAATATTTACTGAACATTTAGCCACTCTGTCATGGTCAGACTTACTGAAAATTTACTTAAAATTTAGCCACTCTGTCATGGTCACTCTTACTGAATATTTACTGAAAATTTAGCCAGTCTGTCATAGTCACCCTTACTGAATATTTACTTAGAATTTAACCACTCTGTCATGGTCACTTTACTGAATATTTACTGAAAATTTAGCCCCTCTGTCATGGTCACTCTTACTGAATATTTACTGAGAATTTAGCCTCTCTGTCATGGTCACTCTTACTCAATATTTACTGAAAAATTAGCCACTCTGTCATGGTCACTCTTACTGAATAATTAATGATAATTTAGCCACTCTATCATGGTCACTCTTACTGAATATTTACTGTAAATTTAGCCACTCTGTTATGGTCACTCTTACTGACTATTTATAGAATATTTAGCCACTCTGTCATGGTCACTCTTACTGCATATTTTTAGAAAATGTTGCCACTCTGTCATGGTCACTCTTACTGAAAATTTTAAGAAAATTTAGCCACTCTGTCATGGTCACTCTTACTGAATATTTTTAGAAAATTTAGCCACTCTGTCATGGTCACTCTTACTGAATATTTAGTGTAAATTTAGCCACTCTGTCATGGTCACTCTTACTGAATATTTACTGAAATTTCGCCTCTCTGTCATGATCACTCTTACTGAATATTTATTGAAAATTTAGCCACTCTGTCATGGTCACTCTTACTGAATATAAACAGAAAATTTAGCCACTCTGTCATGGTCACACTTACTGAATATTTACTGTAAATTTTGACACTCTGTCATGGTCACTCTTACTGAATAATTACTGAAAATTTAGCAAATCTGTCATGGTCACTATTGCTGAATATTTACTAAAAATTTAGCCACACTGCCATGGTCACTCTTACTGAATATAAACAGAAAATTTAGCCACTCTGTCATGGTCACACTTACTGAATATTTACTGTAAATTTTGACACTCTGTCATGGTCACTCTTACTGAATAATTACTGAAAATTTAGCAAATCTGTCATGGTCACTATTACTGAATATTTACTAAAAATTTAGCCACACTGTCATGGTCACTCTTACTGAATAATTACTGAAAAATTAGCCACTCTGTCATGGTCACACTTACTGAATATTTACTGTGAATTTAGACAATCTGTCATGGTCACTCTTACTGAATAATTACTGAAAATATAGCAAATCTGTCATGGTTACTATTACTGAATATTTACTGAAAGTTTAGCCACTCTGTCATGGTCACTCTTACTGAATAATTACTGAAAATTTAGCCACTCTGTCATGGTCACTCTTACTGAATATTTACTGTAAATTTAGCCACTCTGTCATGGTCACTCTTACTGAATATTTACTGAAAATTTAGCCACTCTGTCATTGTCACTTTTACTGAATTTTTACTGAAAGTTAAGCCACTCTATCATGGTCACTCTTACTGAATATTTTTAGAAAATTTAGCCACTCTGTCATGGTCACTCTTACTGAATATTTACTGAAAATGTAGCCACTCTGTCATGGTCACTCTTACTGAATATTTACTGAAAATTGAGCCACTCTGTCATGGTCACTCTTACTGAATATTTACTGAACATTTAGCCACTCTGTCATGGTCAGACTTACTGAAAATTTACTGAAAATTTAGCCACTCTGTCATGGTCACTCTTACTGAATATTTACTGAAAATTTAGCCAGTCTGTCATAGTCACCCTTACTGAATATTTACTTAGAATTTAACCACTCTGTCATGGTCACTTTACTGAATATTTACTGAAAATTTAGCCCCTCTGTCATGGTCACTCTTACTGAATATTTACTGAGAATTTAGCCTCTCTGTCATGGTCACTCTTGCTCAATATTTACTGAAAAATTAGCCACTCTGTCGTGGTCACTCTTACTGAATAATTAATGATAATTTAGCCACTCTATCATGGTCACTCCTACTGAATATTTACTGTAAATTTAGCCACTCTGTTATGGTCACTCTTACTGACTATTTATAGAATATTTAGCCACTCTGTCATGGTCACTCTTACTGCATATTTTTAGAAAATTTAGCCACTCTGTCATGGTCACTTTACTGAAAATTTTTAGAAAATTTAGCCACTCTGTCATGGTCACTCTTACTGAATATTTTTAGAAAATTTAGCCACTCTGTCATGGTCACTCTTACTGAATATTTAGTGTAAATTTAGCCACTCTGTCATGGTCACTCTTACTGAATATTTACTGAAAATTTCGCCTCTCTGTCATGATCACTCTTACTGAATATTTACTGAAAATTTAGCCACTCTGTCATGGTCACTCTTACTGAATATAAACAGAAAATTTAGCCACTCTGTCATGGTCACACTTACTGAATATTTACTGTAAATTTTGACACTCTGTCATGGTCACTCTTACTGAATAATTATTGAAAATTTAGCAAATCTGTCATGGTCACTATTACTGAATATTTACTAAAAATTTAGCCACACTGCCATGGTCACTCTTACTGAATATAAACAGAAAATTTAGCCACTCTGTCATGGTCACACTTACTGAATATTTACTGTAAATTTTGACACTCTGTCATGGTCACTCTTACTGAATAATTACTGAAAATTTAGCAAATCTGTCATGGTCACTATTACTGAATATTTACTAAAAATTTTGCCACACTGTCATGGTCACTCTTACTGAATAATTACTGAAAAATTAGCCACTCTGTCATGGTCACACTTACTGAATATTTTACTGTAAATTTAGACAATCTGTCATGGTCACTCTTACTGAATAATTACTGAAAATATAGCAAATCTGTCATGGTTACTATTACTGAATATTTACTGAAAGTTTAGCCACTCTGTCATGGTCACTCTTACTGAATAATTACTGAAAATTTAGCCACTCTGTCATGGTCACTCTTACTGAATATTTACTGTAAATTTAGCCACTCTGTCATGGTCACTCTTACTGAATATTTACTGAAAATCTAGCCACTCTGTCATGGTCACTCTTACTGAATAATTACAGAAAATCTAGCCACCTCTGTCATGGTCACTTTTCTGAAAATTTACTGAAAATTTAGCCAATCTGTCATGGTCACTCTTACTGAATATTTACTGAAAATCTAGCCACTCTGTCATGGTCACTCTTACTGAATAATTACTGAAAATCTAGCCAATCTGTCATGGTCACTCTTACTGAATATTTACTTAGAATTTAGCCACTGTGTCATGGTCACGTTACTGAATATTTACTGAAAATTTAGCCTCTCTGTCATGGTCACTCTTACTGAATATTTACTGAGAATTTAGCCTCTCTGTCATGGTCACCTTTACTGAATATTTACTGAAAAATTAGCCTCTCTGTCATGGTCACTCTTACTGAATAATTACTGGAATATTAGGCACTCTGTCATGGTCACTCTTACTGAATATTTACTGTAAATTTAGCCACTCTGTCATGGTCACTCTTACTGATTAATTACTGATAATTTAGCCACTCTGTCATGGTCACTCTTACTGAATAATTACTGATAATTTAGCCACTCTGTCATGGTCACTCTTACTGAATATTTACTGAAAATTGAGCCACTCTGTCATGGTCACTTTTACTGAATATTTACTGTAAATTTAGCCACTCTGTCATGGTCACTCTTACTGAATATTTACTGAAAATTTAGCCACTCTGTCATGGTCAGACTTACTGAAAATTTACTGAAAATTTAGCCACTCTGTCATGGTCACTCTTACTGAATATTTACTGAACATTTAGCCAGTCTGTCATCGTCACTTTTACTGAATTTTTACTGAAAGTTAAGCCACTCTGTCATGGTCAATCTTACTGAATATTTTTAGAAAATTTAGCCACTCTGTCATGGACACTCTTACTGAATATTTACTGAAAATTCAGCCACTCTGTCATGGTCACTTTTACAGAATATTTACTCTAAATTTAGCCACTTTGTCATGGTCAGACTTACTGAAAATTTTCTGAAAATTTAGCCACTCTGTCATGGTCACTCCTACTGAATATTTACTGAAAATTTAGCCACTCTGTCATGGTCACTCTTACTGAATATTCACTGAGAATTTAGCCACTCTGTCATGGTCACATTACTGAATATTTACTGAGAATTTAGCCTCTCTGTCATGGTCACCTTTACTGAATATTTACTGAAAAATTAGTCTCTCTGTCATGGTCACTCTTACTAAATAATTACTGCAATATTAGCCACTCTGTCATGATCACTCTTACTGAATATTTACTGTAAATTTAGCCACTCTGTCATGGTCACTCTTACTGAATTTTTATAGAAATTTAGCCACTCTGTCATGGCCTCTCTTACTGAATATTTACTGAAAATTTAGCCACTCTGTCATGGTCACTATTACTGAATAATTACTGAAAATCTATCCACTCTGTCATGGTCACTCTTACTGAATATTTACTGTAAATTAAGCCACTCTGTCATGGTCACTCTTTCTGAATATTTTTAGAAAATTTAGCCACTCTGTCATGGTCACTCTTACTGTATATTTACTGAAAATTTAGCCACTCTGTCATGGTCACTTTTACTGAATATTTAGTGAAAATTTAGCCTGTCTGTCATGGTCACTCTTGCTGAATATTTATTGAAAATTTTAGCCACTGTGTCATGGTCACTTTTACTGAATATTTACTGAAAATTTAGCCTCTCTGTCATGGTCACTCTTACTGAATATTTACGGATAATTTAGCCTCTCTGCCATGGTCACTCTTACTGAATATTTATTGAAAATTTAGCCACTCTGTCATGGTCACTTTTACTGAATATTTACTGAAAATTTAGCCTCTCTGTCATGGTCACTCTTACTGAATATTTACTGAAAATTTAGCCACTCTGTCATGGTCACTTTACCGAATATTTACTGAAAATCTAGCCACTCTGTCATGGTCACACTTGCCGAATTTTTACTGAAAATTTAGCCACTCTGTCATGGTCACTCTGGCCGAATATTTACTGAAAATTTAGCCACCCAGTCATGATCACTTTCACTGAATATTTACTGAAAATTTAGCCACTCTGTCATGATCACTTTTACTGAATATTTACTGAAAATTTAGCCACTCTGTCATGGTCACTTTTGCTGAATATTTTTTGAAAATTTAGCCACTCTGTCATGGTCACTCTTACTGAATATTTTTAGAAAATTTAGCCACTCTGTCATGGTCACTCTTACTGATTATTTTTAGAAAATTTAGCCACTCTGTCATGGTCTCTCTTACTGAATATTTTTAGAAAATTTAGCCACTCTGTCATGGTCACTTTTACAGAATAATTTTAGAAAATTTAGCCACTCTGTCTTGCTCACTCTTACTGAATAATTACTGAAAAATTAGCCACTCTGTCATGGTCAATCTTACTGAATATTTACTGAAAATTTAGCCACTCTGTCATGGTCACTCTTACTGAATATTTACTGAAAATTTAGCCACTCTGTCATGGTCACTTTTACTGAATATTTACTGCAAATTTAGCCACTGTCAAGGTCACTCTTACAGAATATTTACTGAAAATTTAGCCACTCTGTCATGGTCACACTTACTGAATATTTACTGAAAATTTAGCCCCTCTGTCATGGTCACTCTTACTGAATATTTACTCAAAATTTAGCCACTCTGTCATGGTCACTCTCACTGAATATTTACTGAGAATTTAGCCACTCTGTCATGGTCACTCTTACAGAATATTTACTGAAAATTTAGCCTCTCTGTCATGGTCACTCTTACTGAATATTTTTAGAAAATTTAGCCACTCTGTCATCGTCACTTTTACTGAATTTTAACTGAAAGTTAAGCCACTCTGTCATGGTCACTCTTACTGAATATTTATAGAAAATTTAGCCACTCTGTCATGGTCACTCTTACTGACTATTAATGAAAATTTAGCCACTCTGTCATGGTCACTCTTACTGAATATTTACTGAAAATTTAGCCTCTCTGTCATGGTCACTCTTAGTGAATATTTACTGAAAATTTAGCCACTCTGTCATCGTCACTTTTACTGAATTTTTACTGAAAGTTAAGCCACTCTGTCATGGTCACTCTTACTGAATATTTAGTGAAAATTTAGCCACTATGTCATGGTCACTCTTACTGAATATTTACTGAAATTTAGCCACTCTGTCATGGTCACTCTTACTGAATATTTACTGAAAATTTAGCCTCTCTGTCACGGTCACTCTTACTGAATATTTTTAGAAAATTTAGCCACTCTGTCATCGTCACTTTTACTGAATTTTAACTGAAAGTTAAGGCACTCTGTCATGGTCACACTTACTGAATATTTTTAGAAAATTTAGCCACTCTGTCATGGTCAATCTTACTGAATATTTACTGAAAATGTAGCCACTCTGTCATGGTCACTCTTACTGAATATTTACTGAAAATTGAGCCACTCTGTCATGGTCACTCTTACTGAATATTTACTGAAAATTGAGCCACTCTGTCATGGTCACTTTTAGTGAATATTTACTCTAAATTTAGCCACTTTGTCATGGTCATTCTTACTGAATATTTACTGAAAATTTAGCCACTTTGTCATGGTCAGACTTACTGAAAATTTACTGAAAATTTAGCCACTCTGTCATGGTCACTCTAACTGAATATTTACTGAAAAGTTAGCCACACTCTCATGGTCACTCTTACTGAATATTTACTGAGAATTTAGCCACTCTGTCATGGTCACATTACTGAATATTTACTGAAAATTTAGCCTCTCTGTCATGGTCACTCTTACTGAATATTTACTGAGAATTTAGCCTCTCTGTCATGGTCACCTTTACTGAATATTTACTGAAAAATAAGCCTCTCTGTCATGGTCACTCTTACTGAATAATTACTGAAATATTAGCCACTCTGTCATGATCACTCTTACTGAATATTTACTGTAAATTTAGCCACTCTGTCATGGTCACTCTTACTGAATAATTTCTGATAATTTAGCCACTCTGTCATGGTCACGCTTACTGAATAATTACTCAAAATTTTGCCCCTCTGTCATGGTCACTCTTACTGAATATTTACTGTAAATTTAGCCACTCTGTCATGGTCACTCTTACTGAATTTTTATAGAAAATTTAGCCACTCTGTCATGGCCACTCTTACTGAATATTTACTGAAAATTTAGCCACTCTGTCATGGTCACTATTACTGAATAATTACTGAAAATCTATCCACTCTGTCATCGTCACTCTTACTGAATATTTACTGTAAATTAAGCCACTCTGTCATGGTCACTCTTACTGAATATTTACTGTAAATTTTGCCACTCTGTCATGGTCACTCTTACTGAATATTTACTGAAAATTTAGCCACACTGTCATGGTCACTCTTACTGAATATTTTTAGAAAATTTTGCCACTCTGTCATGGTCACTCTTACTGAATATTATTAGAAAATTTAGCCACTCTGTCATGGTCACTCTTACTGAATATTTTTAGAAAATTTAGCCACTCTGTCATGGTCACTTTTACAGAATAATTTTAGAAAATTTAGCCACTCTGTCATGCTCGCTCTTACTGAATAATTACTGAAAAATTAGCCACTCTGTCATGGACAATCTAACTGAATATTTACTGAAAATTTAGCCACTCTGTCATGGTCACTCTTACTGAATATTTACTGAAAATTTAGCCACTCTGTCATGGTCACTTTTACTGAATATTTACTGTAAATTTAGCCACTCTGTCATGGTCACTCTTACTGAATAATTACTGAAAATCTAGCCACTCTGTCAAGGTCACTCTTACTGAATAATTACTGAAAATCTAGCCACTCTGTCATGGTCACTCTTACTGAATATTTATAGAAAATTTAGCCACTCTGTCATGGTCACTCTTACTGAATATTAATGAAAATTTAGCCACTCTGTCATGGTCACTCTTACTGAATATTTACTGAAAATTTAGCCTCTCTGTCATGGTCACTCTTAGTGAATATTTACTGAAAATTTAGCCACTCTGTCATCGTCACTTTTACTGAATTTTTACTGAAAGTTAAGCCACTCTGTCATGGTCACTCTTACTGAATATTTAGTGAAAATTTAGCCACTATGTCATGGTCACTCTTACTGAATATTTACTGAAAATGTAGCCACTCTGTCATGGTCACTCTTACTGAATATTTACTGAAAATTTAGCCTCTCTGTCACGGTCACTCTTACTGAATATTTTTAGAAAATTTAGCCACTCTGTCATCGTCACTTTTACTGAATTTTAACTGAAAGTTAAGGCACTCTGTCATGGTCACACTTACTGAATATTTTTAGAAAATTTAGCCACTCTGTCATGGTCACACTTACTGAATATTTACTGAAAATGTAGCCACTCTGTCATGGTCCTCTTACTGAATATTTACTGAAAATTGAGCCACTCTGTCATGGTCACTTTACTGAATATTTACTCTAAATTTAGCCACTTTGTCATGGTCATTCTTACTGAATATTTACTGAAAATTTAGCCACTTTGTCATGGTCAGACTTACTGAAAATTTACTGAAAATTTAGCCACTCTGTCATGGTCACTCTAACTGAATATTTACTGAAAAGTTAGCCACACTCTCATGGTCACTCTTACTGAATATTTACTGAGAATTTAGCCACTCTGTCATGGTCACATTACTGAATATTTACTGAAAATTTAGCCTCTCTGTCATGGTCACTCTTACTGAATATTTACTGAGAATTTAGCCTCTCTGTCATGGTCACCTTTACTGAATATTTACTGAAAAATAAGCCTCTCTGTCATGGTCACTCTTACTGAATAATTACTGAAGTATTAGCCACTCTGTCATGATCACTCTTACTGAATATTTACTGTAAATTTAGCCACTCTGTCATGGTCACTCTTACTGAATAATTTCTGATAATTTAGCCACTCTGTCATGGTCACTCTTACTGAATAATTACTCAAAATTTAGCCCCTCTGTCATGGTCACTCTTACTGAATATTTACTGTAAATTTAGCCACTCTGTCATGGTCACTCTTACTGAATTTTTATAGAAAATTTAGCCACTCTGTCATGGCCACTCTTACTGAATATTTACTGAAAATTTAGCCACTCTGTCATGGTCACTATTACTGAATAATTACTGAAAATCTATCCACTCTGTTATCGTCACTCTTACTGAATATTTACTGTAAATTAAGCCACTCTGTCATGGTCACTCTTACTGAATATTTACTGTAAATTTTGCCACTCTGTCATGGTCACTCTTACTGAATATTTACTGAAAATTTAGCCACACTGTCATGGTCACTCTTACTGAATATTTTTAGAAAATTTTGCCACTCTGTCATGGTCACTCTTACTGAATATTATTAGAAAATTTAGCCACTCTGTCATGGTCACTCTTACTGAATATTTTTAGAAAATTTAGCCACTCTGTCATGGTCACTTTTACAGAATAATTTTAGAAAATTTAGCCACTCTGTCATGCTCACTCTTACTGAATAATTACTGAAAAATTAGCCACTCTGTCATGGACAATCTAACTGAATATTTACTGAAAATTTAGCCACTCTGTCATGGTCACTCTTACTGAATATTTACTGAAAATTTAGCCACTCTGTCATGGTCACTTTTACTGAATATTTACTGTAAATTTAGCCACTCTGTCATGGTCACTCTTACTGAATATTTACTGAAAATTTAGCCACTCTGTCATGGTCACACTTACTGAATATTTACTGAAAATTTAGCCACTCTGTCATGGTCACTCTTACTGAATATTTACTGAAAATTTAGCCACTCTGTCATGGTCACTCTCACTGAATATTTACTGAGAATTTAGCCACTCTGTCATGGTCACTTTACTGAATATTTACTGAAAATTTAGCCTCTCTATCATGGTCACTCGTACTGAATAGTTACTGAAAATTTAGCCACTCTGTCATGGTCACTCTTACGGAATATTTACTGAAAATTTAGCCACTCTGTCATGGTCACTCTTACTGAATATTTACTGAAAATTACGCCTCTCCATCATGGTCACTATTACTGAATATTTACTGATAATTTAGCCCCTCTGTCATGGACACTCTTACTTAATATTTACTGAGAATATAGCCACTCTGTCATGGTCACTCTTAGTGAATATTTACTGAACATTTAGCCTCTCTGTCATGGTCACTATTACTGAATATTTACTGATAATTTAGCCCCTCTGTCATGGTCACTCGTACTGAATATTTACTGAGAATATAGCCACTCTGTCATGGACACTCTTACTGAATATTTACTGAAAATTTAGCCACACTGTCATGGTCACTCTTACTGAATATTTAGTGAAAATTTAGCCACTATGTCATGGTCACTCTCACTTAATATTAACTGAAAATTTAGCCACTCTGTCATGGTCACTCTCACTTAATATTAACTGAAAATTTAGCCACTCTGTCATGGTCACTTTACTGAATATTTACTGAAGATTTAGCCAATCTATCATGGTCACACTTACTGAATAGTTACTGAAAATTTAGCCAATCTGTCATGGTCACTCAACTGAATATTTACTGATAATTTAGCCCCTCTGTCATGGTCACTCTTACTGAATATTTACTGAGAATATAGCCACTCTGTCATGGAAACTCTTACTGAATATTTACTGAAAATTTAGCCACACTGTCATGGTCACTCTTACTGAATATTTACTGAAAATTTAGCCACTATGTCATGGTCACACTTACTGAATATTTACTGAAAATTTAGCCACTCTGTCATGGTCACTCTTACTGAATATTTACTGAAAATTTAGCCACTCTGTCATGGTCACTCTCACTGAATATTTACTGAGAATTTAGCCACTCTGTCATGGTCACTTTACTGAATATTTACTGAAAATTTAGCCACTCTATCATGGTCACTCTTACTGAATATTTACTGAAAATCTAGCCACTCTGTCATGGTCACTCTTACTGAATAATTACTGAAAATCTAGCCACTCTGTCATGGTCACTCTTACTGAATAATGACTGAAAATATAGCTACTCTGTCATGGTCACACTTACTGAATTTTTACTGAAAGTTAAGCCACTCTGTCATGGTCACTCTTACTGAATATTTTTAGAAAATTTAGCCACTCTGTCATGGTCACTCTTACTGAAATTTACTGAAAATGTAGCCACTCTGTCATGGTCACTCTTACTGAATATTTACTGAAAATTTAGCCTCTCTGTCATGGTCACTCTTACTGAATATTTTTAGAGAATTTAGCCACTCTGTCATCGTCACTTTTACTGAATTTCAACTGAAAGTTAAGCCACTCTGTCATGGTCACACTTACTGAATATTTTTAGAAAATTTAGCCACTCTGTCATGGTCACTCTTACTGAATATTTACTGAAAATGTAGCCACTCTGTCATGGTCCTCTTACTGAATATTTACTGAAAATTGAGCCACTCTGTCATGGTCACTTTTACTGAATATTTACTCTAAATTTAGCCACTCTGTCATGGTCATTCTTACTGAATATTTACTGAAAATTTAGCCACTTTGTCATGGTCAGACTTACTGAAAATTTACTGAAAATTTAGCCACTCTGTCATGGTCACTCTAACTGAATATTTACTGAAAAGTTAGCCACACTCTCATGGTCACTCTTACTGAATATTTACTGAGAATTTAGCCACTCTGTCATGGTCACATTACTGAATATTTACTGAAAATTTAGCCTCTCTGTCATGGTCACTCTTACTGAATATTTACTGAGAATTTAGCCTCTCTGTCATGGTCACCTTTACTGAATATTTACTGAAAAATAAGCCTCTCTGTCATGGTCACTCTTACTGAATAATTACTGAAATATTAGCCACTCTGTCATGATCACTCTTACTGAATATTTACTGTAAATTTAGCCACTCTGTCATGGTCACTCTTACTGAAAAATTTCTGATAATTTAGCCACTCTGTCATGGTCACTCTTACTGAATAATTACTCAAAATTAAGCCCCTCTGTCATGGTCACTCTTACTGAATATTTACTGTAAATTTAGCCACTCTGTCATGGCCACTCTTACTGAATATTTACTGAAAATTTAGCCACTCTGTCATGGTCACTATTACTGAATAATTACTGAAAATCTATCCACTCTGTCATCGTCACTCTTACTGAATATTTACTGTAAATTTAGCCACTCTGTCATGGTCACTCTTACTGAATATTTACTGTAAATTTTGCCACTCTGTCATGGTCACTCTTACTGAATATTTACTGAAAATTTAGCCACACTGTCATGGTCACTCTTACTGAATATTTTTAGAAAATTTAGCCACTCTGTCATGGTCACTCTTACTGAATATTATTAGAAAATTTAGCCACTCTGTCATGGTCACTCATACTGAATATTTTTAGAAAATTTAGCCACTCTGTCATGGTCACTTTTACAGAATAATTTTAGAAAATTTAGCCACTCTGTCATGCTCACTCTTAGTGAATAATTACTGAAAAATTAGCCACTCTGTCATGCACAATCTTACTGAATATTTACTGAAAATTTAGCCACTCTGTCATGGTCACTCTTACTGAATATTTACTGAAAATTTAGCCACTCTGTCATGGTCACTTTTACTGAATATTTACTGTAAATTTAGCCACTCTGTCATGGTCACTCTTACTGAATATTTACTGAAAATTTAGCCACTCTGTCATGGTCACACTTACTGAATATTTACTGAAAATTTAGCCACTCTGTCATGGTCACTCTTACTGAATATTTACTGAAAATTTAGCCACTCTGTCATGGTCACTCTCACTGAATATTTACTGAGAATTTAGCCACTCTGTCATGGTCACTTTACTGAATATTTACTGAAAATTTAGCCTCTCTATCATGGTCACTCGTACTGAATAGTTACTGAAAATTTAGCCACTCTGTCATGGTCACTCTTACGGAATATTTACTGAAAATTTAGCCACTCTGTCATGGTCACTCTTACTGAATATTTACTGAAAATTACGCCTCTCCATCATGGTCACTATTACTGAATATTTACTGAGAATATAGCCACTCTGTCATGGACACTCTTACTGAATATTTACTGAAAATTTAGCCACACTGTCATGGTCACTCTTACTGAATATTTAGTGAAAATTTAGCCACTATGTCATGGTCACTCTCACTTAATATTAACTGAAAATTTAGCCACTCTGTCATGGTCACTCTCACTTAATATTAACTGAAAATTTAGCCACTCTGTCATGGTCACTTTACTGAATATTTACTGAAGATTTAGCCACTCTATCATGGTCACACTTACTGAATAGTTACTGAAAATTTAGCCAATCTGTCATGGTCACTCAACTGAATATTTACTGATAATTTAGCCCCTCTGTCATGGTCACTCTTACTGAATATTTACTGAGAATATAGCCACTCTGTCATGGACACTCTTACTGAATATTTAGTGAAAATTTAGCCACACTGTCATGGTCACTCTTACTGAATATTTACTGAAAATTTAGCCACTATGTCATGGTCACTCTCACTTAATATTAACTGAAAATTTAGCCACTCTGTCATGGTCACTCTCACTTAATATTAACAGAAAATTTAGCCACTCTGTCATGGTCACTTTACTGAATATTTACTGAAGATTTAGCCACTCTATCATGGTCACACTTACTGAATAGTTACTGAAAATTTAGCCAATCTGTCATGGTCACTCAACTGAATGTTTACTGATAATTTAGCCTGTCTGCCATGGTCACTCTTACTGAATATTTATTGAAAATTTAGCCACTCTGTCATGGTCACTTTTACTGAATATTTAGTGAAAATTTAGCCTGTCTGTCATGGTCACTCTTACTGAATATTTATTGAAAATTTAGCCACTGTGTCATGGTCACTTTTACTGAATATTTACTGAAAACTTAGCCTCTCTGTCTTGGTCACTCTTACTGAATATTTACTGAAAATTTAGCCTCTCTGTCATGGTCACTCTTACTGAATATTTACTGAAAATTTAGCCACACTGTCATGGTCACACTTACTGAATATTTACTGAAAATTTAGCCACTCTGTCATGGTCACTTTACTGAATATTTACTGAAAATCTAGCCACTCTGTCATGGTCACACTTGCCGAATTTTTACTGAAAATTTAGCCACTCTGTCATGGTCACTCTGGCCGAATATTTACTGAAAATTTAGCCACTCTGTCATGGTCACTCTTACTGAATATTATTAGAAAATTTAGCCACTCTGTCATGGGCACTCTTACTGAATATTTTTAGAAAATTTAGCCGCTCTGTCATGGTCACTTTTACAGAATAATTTTAGAAAATTTAGCCACTCTGTCATGGTCAATCTTACTGAATATTTACTGAAAATTTAGCCACTCTGTCATGGTCACTCTTTCTGAATATTTTTAGAAAATTTAGCCACTCTGTCATGGTCACTTTTACTGAATATTTACTGTAAAGTTAGCCACTCTGTCATGGTCACTCTTACTGAATATTTACTGAAAATTTAGCCACTCTGTCATGGTCACACTTACTGAATATTTACTGAAAATTTAGCCACTCTGTCATGGTCACTCTTACTGAATATTTACTGAAAATTTAGCCACTCTGTCATGGTCACTCTCACTGAATATTTACTGAGAATTTAGCCACTCTGTCATGGTCACTTTACTGAATATTTACTGAAAATTTAACCTCTCTATCATGGTCACTCTTACTGAATAGTTACTGAAAATTTAGCCACTCTGTCATGGTCACTCTCACTGAATATTTACTGAGAATTTAGCCACTCTGTCATGGTCACTTCACTGAATATTTACTGAGAATTTAGCCACTCTGTCATGGTCACTTCACTGAATATTTACTGAAAATTTAGCCTCTCCATCATGGTCACTATTACTGAATATTTACTGATAATTTAGCCCCTCTGTCATGGTCACTCTTACTGAATATTTACTGAGAATATAGCCACTCTGTCATGGTCACTCTTAGTGAATATTTACTGAAAATTTAGCCTCTCTGTCATGGTCACTATTACTGAATATTTACTGATAATTTAGCCCCTCTGTCATGTTCACTCTTACTGAATATTTACTGAGAATATAGCCACTCTGTCATGGACACTCTTACTGAATATTTACTGAGAATTTAGCCTCTCTGTCATGGTCACCTTTACTGAATATTTACTGAAAAATAAGCCTCTCTGTCATGGTCACTCTTACTGAATAATTACTGAAATATTAGCCACTCTGTCATGATCACTCTTACTGAATATTTACTGTAAATTTAGCCACTCTGTCATGGTCACTCTTACTGAAAAATTTCTGATAATTTAGCCACTCTGTCATGGTCACTCTTACTGAATAATTACTCAAAATTAAGCCCCTCTGTCATGGTCACTCTTACTGAATATTTACTGTAAATTTAGCCACTCTGTCATGGCCACTCTTACTGAATATTTACTGAAAATTTAGCCACTCTGTCATGGTCACTATTACTGAATAATTACTGAAAATCTATCCACTCTGTCATCGTCACTCTTACTGAATATTTACTGTAAATTAAGCCACTCTGTCATGGTCACTCTTACTGAATATTTACTGTAAATTTTGCCACTCTGTCATGGTCACTCTTACTGAATATTTACTGAAAATTTAGCCACACTGTCATGGTCACTCTTACTGAATATTTTTAGAAAATTTAGCCACTCTGTCATGGTCACTCTTACTGAATATTATTAGAAAATTTAGCCACTCTGTCATGGTCACTCATACTGAATATTTTTAGAAAATTTAGCCACTCTGTCATGGTCACTTTTACAGAATAATTTTAGAAAATTTAGCCACTCTGTCATGCTCACTCTTAGTGAATAATTACTGAAAAATTAGCCACTCTGTCATGCACAATCTTACTGAATATTTACTGAAAATTTAGCCACTCTGTCATGGTCACTCTTACTGAATATTTACTGAAAATTTAGCCACTCTGTCATGGTCACTTTTACTGAATATTTACTGTAAATTTAGCCACTCTGTCATGGTCACTCTTACTGAATATTTACTGAAAATTTAGCCACTCTGTCATGGTCACACTTACTGAATATTTACTGAAAATTTAGCCACTCTGTCATGGTCACTCTTACTGAATATTTACTGAAAATTTAGCCACTCTGTCATGGTCACTCTCACTGAATATTTACTGAGAATTTAGCCACTCTGTCATGGTCACTTTACTGAATATTTACTGAAAATTTAGCCTCTCTATCATGGTCACTCGTACTGAATAGTTACTGAAAATTTAGCCACTCTGTCATGGTCACTCTTACGGAATATTTACTGAAAATTTAGCCACTCTGTCATGGTCACTCTTACTGAATATTTACTGAAAATTACGCCTCTCCATCATGGTCACTATTACTGAATATTTACTGAGAATATAGCCACTCTGTCATGGACACTCTTACTGAATATTTACTGAAAATTTAGCCACACTGTCATGGTCACTCTTACTGAATATTTAGTGAAAATTTAGCCACTATGTCATGGTCACTCTCACTTAATATTAACTGAAAATTTAGCCACTCTGTCATGGTCACTCTCACTTAATATTAACTGAAAATTTAGCCACTCTGTCATGGTCACTTTACTGAATATTTACTGAAGATTTAGCCACTCTATCATGGTCACACTTACTGAATAGTTACTGAAAATTTAGCCAATCTGTCATGGTCACTCAACTGAATATTTACTGATAATTTAGCCCCTCTGTCATGGTCACTCTTACTGAATATTTACTGAGAATATAGCCACTCTGTCATGGACACTCTTACTGAATATTTAGTGAAAATTTAGCCACACTGTCATGGTCACTCTTACTGAATATTTACTGAAAATTTAGCCACTATGTCATGGTCACTCTCACTTAATATTAACTGAAAATTTAGCCACTCTGTCATGGTCACTCTCACTTAATATTAACAGAAAATTTAGCCACTCTGTCATGGTCACTTTACTGAATATTTACTGAAGATTTAGCCACTCTATCATGGTCACACTTACTGAATAGTTACTGAAAATTTAGCCAATCTGTCATGGTCACTCAACTGAATGTTTACTGATAATTTAGCCTGTCTGCCATGGTCACTCTTACTGAATATTTATTGAAAATTTAGCCACTCTGTCATGGTCACTTTTACTGAATATTTAGTGAAAATTTAGCCTGTCTGTCATGGTCACTCTTACTGAATATTTATTGAAAATTTAGCCACTGTGTCATGGTCACTTTTACTGAATATTTACTGAAAACTTAGCCTCTCTGTCTTGGTCACTCTTACTGAATATTTACTGAAAATTTAGCCTCTCTGTCATGGTCACTCTTACTGAATATTTACTGAAAATTTAGCCACACTGTCATGGTCACACTTACTGAATATTTACTGAAAATTTAGCCACTCTGTCATGGTCACTTTACTGAATATTTACTGAAAATCTAGCCACTCTGTCATGGTCACACTTGCCGAATTTTTACTGAAAATTTAGCCACTCTGTCATGGTCACTCTGGCCGAATATTTACTGAAAATTTAGCCACTCTGTCATGGTCACTCTTACTGAATATTATTAGAAAATTTAGCCACTCTGTCATGGGCACTCTTACTGAATATTTTTAGAAAATTTAGCCGCTCTGTCATGGTCACTTTTACAGAATAATTTTAGAAAATTTAGCCACTCTGTCATGGTCAATCTTACTGAATATTTACTGAAAATTTAGCCACTCTGTCATGGTCACTCTTTCTGAATATTTTTAGAAAATTTAGCCACTCTGTCATGGTCACTTTTACTGAATATTTACTGTAAAGTTAGCCACTCTGTCATGGTCACTCTTACTGAATATTTACTGAAAATTTAGCCACTCTGTCATGGTCACACTTACTGAATATTTACTGAAAATTTAGCCACTCTGTCATGGTCACTCTTACTGAATATTTACTGAAAATTTAGCCACTCTGTCATGGTCACTCTCACTGAATATTTACTGAGAATTTAGCCACTCTGTCATGGTCACTTTACTGAATATTTACTGAAAATTTAACCTCTCTATCATGGTCACTCTTACTGAATAGTTACTGAAAATTTAGCCACTCTGTCATGGTCACTCTCACTGAATATTTACTGAGAATTTAGCCACTCTGTCATGGTCACACTTACGGAATATTTACTGAGAATTTAGCCACTCTGTCATGGTCACTTCACTGAATATTTACTGAAAATTTAGCCTCTCCATCATGGTCACTATTACTGAATATTTACTGATAATTTAGCCCCTCTGTCATGGTCACTCTTACTGAATATTTACTGAGAATATAGCCACTCTGTCATGGTCACTCTTAGTGAATATTTACTGAAAATTTAGCCTCTCTGTCATGGTCACTATTACTGAATATTTACTGATAATTTAGCCCCTCTGTCATGTTCACTCTTACTGAATATTTACTGAGAATATAGCCACTCTGTCATGGACACTCTTACTGAATATTTACTGAAAATTTAGCCACACTGTCATTGTCACTCTTACTGAATATTTACTGAAAATTTAGCCACTCTGTCATGGTCACTCTCACTTAATATTAACTGAAAATTTAGCCACTCTGTCATGGTCACTCTCACTTAATATTAACTGAAAATTTAGCCACTCTGTCATGGTCACTTTACTGAATATTTACTGAAGATTTAGCCACTCTATCATGGTCACACTTACTGAATAGTTACTGAAAATTTAGCCAACCTGTCATGGTCACTCTACTGAATATTTACTGATAATTTAGCCTCTCTGCCATGGTCACTCTTACTGAATATTTATTGAAAATTTAGCCACTCTGTCATGGTCACTTTTACTGAATATTCAGTGAAAATTTAGCCTCTCTGTCATGGTCACGCTTACTGAATATTTACTGAAAATTTAGCCACACTGTCATGGTCAATCTTACTGAATATTTACTGAAAATTTAGCCACTCTGTCATGGTCACTCTTACTGAATATTTACTGAAAATTTAGCCACTCTGTCATGGTCACTTTTACTGAATATTTACTGTAAATTAAGCCACTCTGTCATGGTCACTCTTACTGAATATTTACTGAAAATTTAGCCACTCTGTCATGGTCACACTTACTGAATATTTACTGAAAATTTAGCCACTCAGTCATGGTCACTCTTACTGAATATTTACTGAAAATTTAGCCACTCTGTCATGGTCACTCTCACTGAATATTTACTGAGAATTTAGCCACTCTGTCATGGTCACTTTACTGAATATTTACTGAAAATTTAGCCTCTCTATCATGGTCACTCTTACTGAATAGTTACTGAAAATTTAGCCTCTCTGTCATGGTCACTCTTACGGAATATTTACTGAAAATTTAGCCACTCTGTCATGGTCACTCTTACTGAATATTTACTGAAAATTACGCCTCTCCATCATGGTCACTATTACTGAATATTTACTGATAATTTAGCCCCTCTGTCATGGTCACTCTTACTGAATATTTACTGAGAATATAGCCACTCTGTCATGGTCACGCTTAGTGAATATTTACTGAAAATTTAGCCTCTCTGTCATGGTCACTATTACTGAATATTTACTGATAATTTAGCCCCTCTGTCATGGTCACTCTTACTGAATATTTGCTGAGAATATAGCCACTCTGTCATGGACACTCTTACTGAATATTTACTGAAAATTTAGCCAATCTGTCAAGGTCACTCTTCTGAATATTTACTGATAATTTAGCCTCTCTGCCATGGTCACTCTTACTGAATATTTATTGAAAATTTAGCCACTCTGTCATGGTCACTTTTACTGAACATTTAGTGAAAATTTAGCCTGTCTGTCATGGTCACTCTTACTGAATATTTATTGAAAATTTAGCCACTGTGTCATGGTCACTTTTACTGAATATTTACTGAAAATTTAGCCTCTCTGTCATGGTCACTCTTACTGAATATTTACTGATAATTTAGCCTCTCTGCCATGGTCACTCCTACTGAATATTTATTGAAAATTTAGCCACTCTGTCATGGTCACTTTTACTGAAAATTCATTGAAAATTTAGCCTCTCTGTCATGGTCACTCTTACTGAATATTTACTGAAAATTTAGCCACACTGTCATGGTCACACTTACTGAATATTTACTGAAAATTTAGCCACTCTGTCATGGTCACTTTACTGAATAGTTACTGAAAATCTTGCCACTCTGTCATGGTCACACTTGCCGAATATTTACTGAAAATTTAGCCACTCTGTCATGGTCACTCTGGCCGTATATTTACTGAAAATTTAGCCACCCAGTCATGATCACTTTTACTGAATATTTACTGAAAATTTAGCCACTCTGTCATGATCACTTTTACTGAATATTTACTGAAAATTTAGCCACTCTGTCATGGTCACTCTTGCTGAATATTTACTGAAAATTTAGCCTCTCTGTCATGGTGACTCTTACTGAATATTTACTGAAAATTTAGCCACTCTGTCATGGTCACTTTAACTGAATATTTACTGAAAATGTAACCACTCTGTGATGGTCACACTTACTGAATATTTACTCATTATTAAGCCCCTCTGTCCTTGTCACTCTTACTGAATATTTACTGAGAATATAGCCACTCTGTCATGGTCACTCTTACTGAATATTTACTGAAAATATAGCCTCTCTGTCATGATCACTATTACTGAATATTTACTGATAATTTACCCCCTCTGTCATGGCCACTCTTACTGAATAATTACTGAAAAATTGGCCACTCTGTCATGGTCACATTACTGAATATTTACTGTAAATTTAGCCACTCTGTCATGGTCACTCTTACTGAATAATTACTGAAAATTAAACCACTCTGTCATGGTCACTCTTAGTGAATAATTACTGAAAATCTAGCCACTCTGTCATGGTCACTTTAACTGAATATTTACTGAAAAGTTAGCCTCTCTGTCATGGTCACTCTCACTGAAAAATTACTGAAAATTTAGCCACTCTGTCATGGTCACTCTTACTGAATAATTACTGAAAAATTAGACACTCTGTCATGGTCACTCTTACTGAATATTTACTGAAAATATAGCCACTCTGTCATGGTCACTCTTACTGAATATTTACTGAAAATTCAGCCACTCTGTCATGGTCACTTTTACTGAATATTTACTGTAAATTTAGCCACTCTGTCATGGTCACACTTACTGACTATTTACTGAAAATTTAGCCACTCTGTCATGGTCACACTTACTGAATATTTACTGAAAATTTAGCCACTCTGTCATGGTCACTCTTACTGAATATATAAAGAAAATTTAGCCAGTCTGTCATGGTCACTCTTACTGAATATTATTAGAAAATTTAGCCACTCTGTCATGGTCACTCTTACTGAATATTTTTTGAAAATTTAGCCACTCTGTCAAGGTCACTTTTACAGAATAATTTTAGAAAATTTAGCCACTCCGTCATGCTCCCTCTTACTGAATAATTACGGAAAAATTAGCCACTCTGTCATGGTCAATCTTACTGAATATTTACTGAAAATTTAGCCACTCTGTCATGGTCACTCTTACTGAATATTTAATGAAAATTTAGCCACTCTGTCATGGTCACTTTTACTGAATATTTACTGTAAATTTAGCCACTCTGTCATGGTCACTCTTACTGAATATTTACTGAAAATTTAGCCACTCTGTCATGGTCACACTTACTGAATAGTTACTGAAAATTTAGCCTACCTGTCATGGTCACTCTACTGAATATTTACTGATAATTAAGGCTCTCTGCCATGGTCACTCTTACTGAATATTTATTGAAAATTTAGCCACTCTGTCATGGTCACTTTTACTGAATATTTAGTGAAAATTTAGCCTGTCTGTCATGGTCACTCTTACTGAATATTTATTGAAAATTTAGCCACTGTGTCATGGTCACTTTTACTGAATATTTACTGAAAATTTAGCCTCTCTGTCATGGTCACTCTTTCTGAATATTTACTGATAATTTAGCCTCTCTGCCATGGTCACTCTTACTGAATATTTATTGAAAATTTAGCCACTCTGTCATGGTCACTTTTACTGAATATTTACTGTAAATTTAGCCACTCTGTCATGGTCACTCTTACTGAATATTTACTGAAAATTTAGCCACTCTGTCATGGTCACACTTACTGAATATTTACTGAAAATTTAGCCACTCTGTCATGGTCACTCTTACTGAATATTTACTGAAAATTTAGCCACTCTGTCATGGTCACTCTCACTGAATATTTACTGAGAATTTAGCCACTCTGTCATGGTCACTTTACTGAATATTTACTGAAAATTTAGCCCCTCTATCATGGTCACTCTTACTGAATAGTTACTGAAAATTTAGCCACTCTGTCATGGTCACACTTACGGAATATTTACTGAAAATTTAGCCACTCTGTCATGGTCACTCTTACTGAATATTTACTGAAAATTACGCCTCTCCATCATGGTCACTATTACTGAATATTTACTGATAATTTAGCCCCTCTGTCATGGTCACTCTTACTGAATATTTACTGAGAATATAGCCACTCTGTCATGGTCACTCTTAGTGAATATTTACTGAAAATTTAGCCTCTCTGTCATGGTCACGATTACTGAATATTTACTGATAATTTAGCCCCTCTGTCATGGTCACTCTTACTGAATATTTACTGAGAATATAGCCACTCTGTCATGGACACTCTTACTGAATATTTACTGAAAATTTAGCCACACTGTCATGGTCACTCTTACTGAATATTTACTGCAAATGTAGCCAATCTGTCAAGGTCACTCTACTGAATATTTACTGATAATTTAGCCTCTCTGCCATGGTCACTCTTACTGAATATTTATTGAAAATTTAGCCACACTGTCATGGTCACTCTTACTGAATATTTACTGCAAATGTAGCCAATCTGTCAAGGTCACTCTACTGAATATTTACTGATAATTTAGCCTCTCTGCCATGGTCACTCCTACTGAATATTTATTGAAAATTTAGCCACTCTGTCATGGTCACTTTTACTGAAAATTCATTGAAAATTTAGCCTCTCTGTCATGGTCACTCTTACTGAATATTTACTGAAAATTTAGCCACACTGTCATGGTCACACTTACTGAATATTTACTGAAAATTTAGCCACTCTGTCATGGTCACTTTACTGAATAGTTACTGAAAATCTTGCCACTCTGTCATGGTCACACTTGCCGAATATTTACTGAAAATTTAGCCACTCTGTCATGGTCACTCTGGCCGTATATTTACTGAAAATTTAGCCACCCAGTCATGATCACTTTTACTGAATATTTACTGAAAATTTAGCCACTCTGTCATGATCACTTTTACTGAATATTTACTGAAAATTTAGCCACTCTGTCATGGTCACTCTTGCTGAATATTTACTGAAAATTTAGCCTCTCTGTCATGGTGACTCTTACTGAATATTTACTGAAAATTTAGCCACTCTGTCATGGTCACTTTAACTGAATATTTACTGAAAATGTAACCACTCTGTGATGGTCACACTTACTGAATATTTACTCATTATTAAGCCCCTCTGTCCTTGTCACTCTTACTGAATATTTACTGAGAATATAACCACTCTGTCATGGTCACTCTTACTGAATATTTACTGAAAATATAGCCTCTCTGTCATGATCACTATTACTGAATATTTACTGATAATTTAGCCCCTCTGTCATGGCCACTCTTACTGAATAATTACTGAAAAATTGGCCACTCTGTCATGGTCACATTACTGAATATTTACTGTAAATTTAGCCACTCTGTCATGGTCACTCTTACTGAATAATTACTGAAAATTAAACCACTCTGTCATGGTCACTCTTAGTGAATAATTACTGAAAATCTAGCCACTCTGTCATGGTCACTTTAACTGAATATTTACTGAAAAGTTAGCCTCTCTGTCATGGTCACTCTCACTGAAAAATTACTGAAAATTTAGCCACTCTGTCATGGTCACTCTTACTGAATAATTACTGAAAAATTAGACACTCTGTCATGGTCACTCTTACTGAATATTTACTGAAAATATAGCCACTCTGTCATGGTCACTCTTACTGAATATTTACTGAAAATTCAGCCACTCTGTCATGGTCACTTTTACTGAATATTTACTGTAAATTTAGCCACTCTGTCATGGTCACACTTACTGACTATTTACTGAAAATTTAGCCACTCTGTCATGGTCACACTTACTGAATATTTACTGAAAATTTAGCCACTCTGTCATGGTCACTCTTACTGAATATATAAAGAAAATTTAGCCAGTCTGTCATGGTCACTCTTACTGAATATTATTAGAAAATTTAGCCACTCTGTCATGGTCACTCTTACTGAATATTTTTTGAAAATTTAGCCACTCTGTCATGGTCACTTTCACAGAATAATTTTAGAAAATTTAGCCACTCCGTCATGCTCCCTCTTACTGAATAATTACTGAAAAATTAGCCACTCTGTCATGGTCAATCTTACTGAATATTTACTGAAAATTTAGCCACTCTGTCATGGTCACTCTTACTGAATATTTAATGAAAATTTAGCCACTCTGTCATGGTCACTTTTACTGAATATTTACTGTAAATTTAGCCACTCTGTCATGGTCACTCTTACTGAATATTTACTGAAAATTTAGCCACTCTGTCATGGTCACACTTACTGAATAGTTACTGAAAATTTAGCCTACCTGTCATGGTCACTCTACTGAATATTTACTGATAATTAAGGCTCTCTGCCATGGTCACTCTTACTGAATATTTATTGAAAATTTAGCCACTCTGTCATGGTCACTTTTACTGAATATTTAGTGAAAATTTAGCCTGTCTGTCATGGTCACTCTTACTGAATATTTATTGAAAATTTAGCCACTGTGTCATGGTCACTTTTACTGAATATTTACTGAAAATTTAGCCTCTCTGTCATGGTCACTCTTACTGAATATTTACTGATAATTTAGCCTCTCTGCCATGGTCACTCTTACTGAATATTTATTGAAAATTTAGCCACTCTGTCATGGTCACTTTTACTGAATATTTACTGTAAATTTAGCCACTCTGTCATGGTCACTCTTACTGAATATTTACTGAAAATTTAGCCACTCTGTCATGGTCACACTTACTGAATATTTACTGAAAATTTAGCCACTCTGTCATGGTCACTCTTACTGAATATTTACTGAAAATTTAGCCACTCTGTCATGGTCACTCTCACTGAATATTTACTGAGAATTTAGCCACTCTGTCATGGTCACTTTACTGAATATTTACTGAAAATTTAGCCCCTCTATCATGGTCACTCTTACTGAATAGTTACTGAAAATTTAGCCACTCTGTCATGGTCACACTTACGGAATATTTACTGAAAATTTAGCCACTCTGTCATGGTCACTCTTACTGAATATTTACTGAAAATTACGCCTCTCCATCATGGTCACTATTACTGAATATTTACTGATAATTTAGCCCCTCTGTCATGGTCACTCTTACTGAATATTTACTGAGAATATAGCCACTCTGTCATGGTCACTCTTAGTGAATATTTACTGAAAATTTAGCCTCTCTGTCATGGTCACGATTACTGAATATTTACTGATAATTTAGCCCCTCTGTCATGGTCACTCTTACTGAATATTTACTGAGAATATAGCCACTCTGTCATGGACACTCTTACTGAATATTTACTGAAAATTTAGCCACACTGTCATGGTCACTCTTACTGAATATTTACTGCAAATGTAGCCAATCTGTCAAGGTCACTCTACTGAATATTTACTGATAATTTAGCCTCTCTGCCATGGTCACTCTTACTGAATATTTATTGAAAATTTAGCCACACTGTCATGGTCACTCTTACTGAATATTTACTGCAAATGTAGCCAATCTGTCAAGGTCACTCTACTGAATATTTACTGATAATTTAGCCTCTCTGCCATGGTCACTCCTACTGAATATTTATTGAAAATTTAGCCACTCTGTCATGGTCACTTTTACTGAAAATTCATTGAAAATTTAGCCTCTCTGTCATGGTCACTCTTACTGAATATTTACTGAAAATTTAGCCACACTGTCATGGTCACACTTACTGAATATTTACTGAAAATTTAGCCACTCTGTCATGGTCACTTTACTGAATAGTTACTGAAAATCTTGCCACTCTGTCATGGTCACACTTGCCGAATATTTACTGAAAATTTAGCCACTCTGTCATGGTCACTCTGGCCGTATATTTACTGAAAATTTAGCCACCCAGTCATGATCACTTTTACTGAATATTTACTGAAAATTTAGCCACTCTGTCATGATCACTTTTACTGAATATTTACTGAAAATTTAGCCACTCTGTCATGGTCACTCTTGCTGAATATTTACTGAAAATTTAGCCTCTCTGTCATGGTGACTCTTACTGAATATTTACTGAAAATTTAGCCACTCTGTCATGGTCACTTTAACTGAATATTTACTGAAAATGTAACCACTCTGTGATGGTCACACTTACTGAATATTTACTCATTATTAAGCCCCTCTGTCCTTGTCACTCTTACTGAATATTTACTGAGAATATAACCACTCTGTCATGGTCACTCTTACTGAATATTTACTGAAAATATAGCCTCTCTGTCATGATCACTATTACTGAATATTTACTGATAATTTAGCCCCTCTGTCATGGCCACTCTTACTGAATAATTACTGAAAAATTGGCCACTCTGTCATGGTCACATTACTGAATATTTACTGTAAATTTAGCCACTCTGTCATGGTCACTCTTACTGAATAATTACTGAAAATTAAACCACTCTGTCATGGTCACTCTTAGTGAATAATTACTGAAAATCTAGCCACTCTGTCATGGTCACTTTAACTGAATATTTACTGAAAAGTTAGCCTCTCTGTCATGGTCACTCTCACTGAAAAATTACTGAAAATTTAGCCACTCTGTCATGGTCACTCTTACTGAATAATTACTGAAAAATTAGACACTCTGTCATGGTCACTCTTACTGAATATTTACTGAAAATATAGCCACTCTGTCATGGTCACTCTTACTGAATATTTACTGAAAATTCAGCCACTCTGTCATGGTCACTTTTACTGAATATTTACTGTAAATTTAGCCACTCTGTCATGGTCACACTTACTGACTATTTACTGAAAATTTAGCCACTCTGTCATGGTCACACTTACTGAATATTTACTGAAAATTTAGCCACTCTGTCATGGTCACTCTTACTGAATATATAAAGAAAATTTAGCCAGTCTGTCATGGTCACTCTTACTGAATATTATTAGAAAATTTAGCCACTCTGTCATGGTCACTCTTACTGAATATTTTTTGAAAATTTAGCCACTCTGTCATGGTCACTTTTACAGAATAATTTTAGAAAATTTAGCCACTCCGTCATGCTCCCTCTTACTGAATAATTACTGAAAAATTAGCCACTCTGTCATGGTCAATCTTACTGAATATTTACTGAAAATTTAGCCACTCTGTCATGGTCACTCTTACTGAATATTTAATGAAAATTTAGCCACTCTGTCATGGTCACTTTTACTGAATATTTACTGTAAATTTAGCCACTCTGTCATGGTCACTCTTACTGAATATTTACTGAAAATTTAGCCACTCTGTCATGGTCACACTTACTGAATAGTTACTGAAAATTTAGCCTACCTGTCATGGTCACTCTACTGAATATTTACTGATAATTAAGGCTCTCTGCCATGGTCACTCTTACTGAATATTTATTGAAAATTTAGCCACTCTGTCATGGTCACTTTTACTGAATATTTAGTGAAAATTTAGCCTGTCTGTCATGGTCACTCTTACTGAATATTTATTGAAAATTTAGCCACTGTGTCATGGTCACTTTTACTGAATATTTACTGAAAATTTAGCCTCTCTGTCATGGTCACTCTTACTGAATATTTACTGATAATTTAGCCTCTCTGCCATGGTCACTCTTACTGAATATTTATTGAAAATTTAGCCACTCTGTCATGGTCACTTTTACTGAATATTTACTGTAAATTTAGCCACTCTGTCATGGTCACTCTTACTGAATATTTACTGAAAATTTAGCCACTCTGTCATGGTCACACTTACTGAATATTTACTGAAAATTTAGCCAGTCTGTCATGGTCACTCTTACTGAATATTTACTGAAAATTTAGCCACTCTGTCATGGTCACTCTCACTGAATATTTACTGAGAATTTAGCCACTCTGTCATGGTCACTTTACTGAATATTTACTGAAAATTTAGCCCCTCTATCATGGTCACTCTTACTGAATAGTTACTGAAAATTTAGCCACTCTGTCATGGTCACACTTACGGAATATTTACTGAAAATTTAGCCACTCTGTCATGGTCACTCTTACTGAATATTTACTGAAAATTACGCCTCTCCATCATGGTCACTATTACTGAATATTTACTGATAATTTAGCCCCTCTGTCATGGTCACTCTTACTGAATATTTACTGATAATATAGCCACTCTGTCATGGTCACTCTTAGTGAATATTTACTGAAAATTTAGCCTCTCTGTCATGGTCACTATTACTGAATATTTACTGATAATTTAGCCCCTCTGTCATGGTCACTCTTACTGAATATTTACTGAGAATATAGCCACTCTGTCATGGACACTCTTACTGAATATTTACTGAAAATTTAGCCACACTGTCATGGTCACTCTTACTGAATATTTACTGCAAATGTAGCCAATCTGTCAAGGTCACTCTACTGAATATTTACTGATAATTTAGCCTCTCTGCCATGGTCACTCTTACTGAATATTTATTGAAAATTTAGCCACTCTGTCATGGTCACTTTTACTGAATATTTAGTGAAAATTTAGCCTGTCTGTCATGGTCACTCTTACTGAATATTTATTGAAAATTTAGCCACTGTGTCATGGTCACTTTTACTGAATATTTACTGAACATTTAGCCTCTCTGTCATGGTCACTCTAACTGAATATTTATTGAAAATTTAGCAACTCTGTCATGGTCAATTTTACTGAATATTTAGTGAAAATTTAGCCTGTCTGTCATGGTCACTCTTAATGAATATTCAGTGAAAATTTAGCCTCTCTGTCATGGTCACTCTTACTGAATATTTACTGAAAATTTAGCCACACTGTCATGGTCACACTTCCTGAATATTTACTGAAAATTTAGCCACTCTGTCATGGTCACTTTACTGAATATTTACTGAAAATCTAGCCATTCTGTCATGGTCACACTTGCCGAATATTTACTGAACATTTAGCCACTCTGTCATGGTCACTCTGGCCGAATATTTACTGAAAATTTAGCCACCCAGTCATGATCACTTTTACTGAATATTTACTGAAAATTTAGCCACTCTGTCATGATCACTTTTACTGAATATTTACTGAAAATTTAGCCACTCTGTCATGGTCACTCTTACTGAATATTTACTGAAAATTTAGCCTCTCTGTCATGGTGACTCTTACTGAATATTTACTGAAAATTTAGCCACTCTGTCATGGTCACTTTAACTGAATATTTACTGAAAATGTAACCACTCTGTGATGGTCACACTAACTGAATATTTACTGATAATTTAGCCACTCTGTCTTGTCACTCTTACTGAATATTTACTGAGAATATAGCCACTCTGTCATGGTCACTCTTACTGAATATTTACTGAACATTTAGCCTCTCTGTCATGTTCACTATTACTGAATATTTACTGATAATTTAGCCCCTCTGTCTTGGTCACTCTTACTAAATATTTACTGAGAATTTAGCCACTCTGTCATGGTCACTCTTACTGAATATTTACTGAAAATATAGCCTCTCTGTCATGATCACTATTACTGAATATTTACTGATAATTTAGCCCCTCTGTCATGGTCACTCTTACTGAATAATGACTTAAAAATTAGCCACTCTGTCATGGTCACATTACTGAATATTTACTGTAAATTTAGCCACTCTGTCATGGTCAGTCTTACTGAATAATTACTGAAAATTAAACCACTCTGTCATGGTCACTCTTAGTGAATAATTACTGAAAATCTAGCCACTCTGTCATGGTCACTTTAACTGAATATTTACTGAAAATTTAGCCTCTCTGTCTTGGTCACTCTTACTGAAAATTTACTGAAAATTTAGCCACTCTGTCATCGTCACTTTTACTGAATTTTTACTGAAAGTTAAGCCACTCTGTCATGGTCACTCTTACTGAATATTGTTAGAAAATTTATCCACTCTGTCATGGTCACTCTTAATGAATAATTACTGAAAAATTAGCCACTCTGTCATGGTCACTCTTACTGAATATTTACTGAATATTTAGCCACTCTGTCATGGTCACTCTTACTGAATATTTACTGAACATTCAGCCACTCTGTCAGGGTCACTTTTACTGAATATTTACTGTAAATTAAGCCACTCTGTCATGGTCACACTTACTGACTATTTACTGAAAATTTAGCCATTCTGTCATGGTCACACTTACTGAATATTTACTGAAAATTTAGCCACTCTGTCATGGTCACTCTTACTGAATATATACAGAAAATTTAGCCACTCTCTCATGGTGACTCTTACTGAATATTATTAGAAAATTTAGCCACTCTGTCATGGTCACTCCTTCTGAATATTTTTAGAAAATTTAGCCACTCTGTCATGGTCACTTTTACAGAAGAATTTAAGAAAATTTAGCCACTCTGTCATGCTCACTCTTACTGAATAATTACTGAAAAATTAGCCACTCTGTCATGGTCAATCTTTTTGAATATCTACTGAAAATTTAGCAACTCTGTCATGGTCACTCTTACTGAATATTTACTGAAAAATTTAGCCACTCTGTCATGGTCACTTTTACTGAATATTTACTGTAAATTTAGCCATTCTGTCGTGGTCACTCTTACTGAATATTTACTGAAAATTTAGCCACTCTGTCATGGTCTCACTTACTGAATATTTACTGAAAATTTAGCCACTCTGTCATGGTCACTCTTACTGAATATTTACTGAAAATTTAGCCACTCTGTCATGGTCACTCTCACTGAATATTTACTGAGAATTTAGCCACTCTGTCATGGTCACTTTACTGAATATTTACTGAAAATTTAGCCTCTCTGTCATGGTCACTCTTACTGAATATTAACTGAAAATTATGCCTCTCCATCATGGTCACTATTACTGAATATTTACTGATAATTTAGCCCCTCTGTCATGGTCACTCTTACTGAATATTTACTGAGAATATAGCCACTCTGTCATGGTCACTATTAGTGAATATTTACTGAAAATGTAGCCTCTCTGTCATGGTCACTATTACAGAATATTTACTGATAATTTAGCCCCTCTGTCATGGTCACTCTTACTGAATATTTACTGAGAATATAGCCACTCTGTCATGTACACTCTTACTGAATATTTACTGAAAATTTAGCCACCCTGTCATGGTCACTCTCACTTAATATTAACTGAAAATTAGCCACTCTGTCATGGTCACTCTCACTTAATATTAACTGAAAATTTAGCCACTCTGTCATGGTCACTTTACTGAATATTTACTGAAGATTTAGCCACTCTATCATGGTCACACTTACTGAATAGTTACTGAAAATTTTGCCAATCTGTCATGGTCAATCTTACTGAACTATTTATTGACATTTAGCCACTCTGTCATGGTCACTTTTACTGAATATTCAGTGAAAATTTAGCCTCTCTGTCATGGTCACTCTTACTGAATATTTACTGAAATTTTAGCCACACTGTCATGGTCACACTTACTGAATATTTACTGAAAATTTAGCCACTCTGTCATGGTCACTTTACTGAATATTTACTGAAAATCTAGCCACTCTGTCATGGTCACACTTGCCGAATATTTACTGAAAATTTAGCCACTCTGTCATGGTCACTCTGGCCGAATATTTACTGAAAATTTAGCCACCCAGTCATGATCACTTTTACTGAATATTTACTGAAAATTTAGCCACTCTGTCATGGTCACTCTTACTGAATATTTACTGAAAATTTAGCCTCTATGTCATGGTGACTCTGACTGAATATTTACTGAAAATTTAGCCACTCTGTCATGGTCACTTTAACTGAATATTTACTGAAAATGTAACCACTCTGTGATGGTCACACTAACTGAATATTTACTGATAATTTAGCCCCTCTGTCCTTTTCACTCTTACTGAATATTTACTGAGAATCTAGCCACTCTGTCATGGTCACTCTTACTGAATATTTACTGAACATTTAGCCTCTCTGTCATGGTCACTATTACTGAATATTTACTGATAATTTAGCCCCTCTGTCTTGGTCACTCTTACTGAATAATTACTGAAAAATTAGCCACTCTGTCATGGTCACCTTACTGAATATTTACTGTAAATTTAGCCACTCTGTCATGGTCAGTGTTACTGAATAATTACTGAAAATTAAACCACTCTGTCATGGTCACTCTTAGTGAATAATTACTGAAAATCTAGCCACTCTGTCATGATCACTTTTACTGAATATTTACTGAAAATTTAGCCACTCTGTCATGGTCACTCTTACTGAATATTTACTGAAAATTTAGCCTCTCTGTCATGGTGACTCTTACTGAATATTTACTGAAAATTTAGTCACGCTGTCATGGTCACTTTAACTGAATATTTACTGAAAATGTAACCACTCTGTGATGGTCACACTAACTGAATATTTACTGATAATTTAGCCCCTCTGTCCTTGTCACTCTTACTGAATATTTACTGAGAATATAGCCACTCTGTCATGGACACTCTTACTGAATATTTACTGAAAATTTAGCCTCTCTGTCATGGTCACTCTTACTGAATATTTACTGATAATTTAGCCCCTCTGTCTTGGTCACTCTTACTGAATATTTACTGATAATTTAGCCCCTCTGCCTTGGTCGCTCTTACTGAATATTTACTGATAATTTAGCCCCTCTGTCATGGTCACTCTTACTGAATAATTACTGAAAAATTAGCCACTCTGTCATGGTCACATTACTGAATATTTACTGTAAATTTAGCCACTCTGTCATGGTCACTCTTACTGAATAATTACTGAAAATTAAACCACTCTGTCATGGTCACTCTTAGTGAATAATTACTGAAAATCTAGCCACTCTGTCATGGTCACTTTAACTGAATATTTACTGAAAATTTAGCCTCTCTGTCATGGTCACTCTTACTGAAAATTTACTGAAAATTCAGCCACTCTGTCATCGTCACTTTTACTGAATTTTTACTGCAAGTTAAGCCACTCTGTCATGGTCACTCTTACTGAATATTTTTAGAAAATTTAGCCACTCTGTCATGGTCACTCTTACTGAAGAATTAATGAAAAATTAGCCACTCTGTCATGGTCACTCTTACTGAATATTTACTGAAAATTCAGCCACTCTGTCATGGTCACTTTTACTGAATATTTACTGTAAATTTAGCCTCTCTGTCATGGTCACACTTACTGACTATTTGCTGAAAATTCAGCCACTCTGTCATGGTCACTTTTACTGAATATTTACTGTAAATTTAGCCACTCTGTCATGGTCACCCTTACTGACTATTTACTGAAAATTTAGCCACTCTGTCATGGTCACACTTACTGAATATTTACTGAAAATTTAGCCACTCTGTCATGGTCACTCTTACTGAATATATACAGAAAATTTAGCCACTCAGTCATGGTCACTCTCACTGAATATTTACTGAGAATTTAGCCACTCTGTCATGGTCACTCTCACTGAATATTTAGTGAAAATTTAGCCACTCTGTCATGGTCACACTTACTGAATATTTACTGAAAATTTAGCCACTCTGTCATGGTCCCTTTTACTGAATATTTACTGAAAATTTAGCCTCTCTGTCATGGTCACTCTTACTGAATATTTACTGATAATTTAGCCACTCTGTCATGGTCACCGTTACTGAATATTTAATGAAAATTTTGCCACTCTGTCATTGTCACTCTTACTGAATATTTAATGAAAATTTAGCAACTCTGTCATGGTCACTCCTACTGAATATTTATTGAAAATTTAGCCTCTCCGTCATGGTCACTCTTACTGAATATTTACTGAAAATTTAGCCATCTGTCATGGTCTCTTTTACTGAATATTTACTGAAAATTTAGCCACTCTGTCATGGTCACTCTTACTGAATATTTACTGAAAATTCAGCCACTCTGTCATGGTCACTTTTACTGAATATTTACTGTAAATTAAGCCACTCTGTCATGGTCACTCTTACTGAATATATACAGAAAATTTAGCCACTCTCTCATGGTCACTCTGACTGAATATTATTAGAAAATTTAGCCACTCAGTCATGGTCACTCTTTCTGAATATTTTTAGAAAATTTAGCCACTCTGTCATGGTCACTTTTACAGAATAATTTTAGAAAATTTAGCCACTCTGTCATGCTCACTCTTACTGAATAATTACTGAAAAATTAGCCACTCTGTCATGGTCAATCTTACTGAATATTTACTGAAAATTTAGCAAATCTGTCATGGTCACTCTTACTGAATATTTACTGAAAATTCAGCCACTCTGTCATGGTCACTTTTACTGAATATTTACTGTAAATTAAGCCACTCTGTCGTGGTCACTCTTACTGAATATTTACTGAAAATTTAGCCACTCTGTCATGGTCACACTTACTGAATATTTACTGAAAATTTAGCCACTCTGTCATGGTCACTCTTACTGAATATTTACTGAAAATTTAGCCACTCTGTCATGGTCACTTTACTGAATATTTACTGAAAATTTAGCCTCTCTATCATGGTCACTCTTACTGAATAGTTACTGAAAATTTAGCCTCTCTGTCATGGTCACTCTTACTGAATATTTACTGAAAATTTAGCCACTCTGTCATGGTCACTCTTACTGAATATTTACTGAAAATTACGCCTCTCCATCATGGTCACTATTACTGAATATTTACTGAAAATTTAGCCACTCTGTCATGGTCACTTTACTGAATATTTACTGAAAATTTAGCCTCTCTATCATGGTCACTCTTACTGAATAGTTACTGAAAATTTAGCCTCTCTGTCATGGTCACTCTTACTGAATATTTACTGAAAATTTAGCCACTCTGTCATGGTCACTCTTACTGAATATTTACTGAAAATTACGCCTCTCCATCATGGTCACTATTACTGAATATTTACTGATAATTAAGCCCCTCTGTCGTGGTCACTCTTACTGAATATTTACTGAGAATATAGCCACTCTGTCATTGTCACTCTTAGTGAATATTTACTGAAAATTTAGCCTCACTGTCATGGTCACTATTACAGAATATTTACTGATAATTTAGCCCCTCTGTCATGGTCATACTTACTGAATATTTACTGAGAATATAGCCACTCTGTCATGTACACTGTTACTGAATATTTACTGAAAATTTAGCCACACTGTCATGGTCACTCTTACTGAATATTTACTGAAAATTTAGCCACTCTGTCATGGTCACTCTCACTTAATATTAACTGAAAATTTAGCCACTCTGTCATGGTCACTCTCACTTAATATTAACTGAAAATTTAGCCACTCTGTCATGGTCACTTTACTGAATATTTACTGAAGATTTAGCCACTCTATCATGGTCACACTTACTGAATAGTTACTGAAAATTTAGCCAATCTGTCATGGTCACTCTACTGAATATTTACTGATAATTTAGCCTCTCTGCCATGGTCACTCTTACTGAATATTTATTGAAAATTTAGCCACTCTGTCATGGTCACTTTTACTGAATATTCAGTGAAAATTTAGCCTCTCTGTCATGGTCACTCTTACTGAATATTTACTGAAATTTTAGCCACACTGTCATGGTCACACTTACTGAATATTTACTGAAAATTTAGCCACTCTGTCATGGTCACTTTACTGAATATTTACTGAAAATCTAGCCACTCTGTCATGGTCACACTTGCCGAATATTTACTGAAAATTTAGCCACTCTGTCATGGTCACTCTGGCCGAATATTTACTGAAAATTTAGCCACCCAGTCATGATCACTTTTACTGAATATTTACTGAAAATTTAGCCACTCTGTCATGGTCACTCTTACTGAATATTTACTGAAAATTTAGCCTCTATGTCATGGTGACTCTGACTGAATATTTACTGAAAATTTAGCCACACTGTCATGGTCACTTTAACTGAATATTTACTGAAAATGTAACCACTCTGTGATGGTCACACTAACTGAACATTTACTGATAATTTAGCCCCTCTGTCCTTGTGACTCTTACTGAATATTTACTGAGAATATAGCCACTCTGTCATGGTCACTCTTACTGAATATTTACTGAACATTTAGCCTCTCTGTCATGGTCACTATTACTGAATATTTACTGATAATCTAGCCAATCTGTCATGCTCACTCTTACTGAATATTTACTGAAAATATAGACTCTCTGTCATGATCACTATTACTGAATATTTCCTGATAATTTAGCCCCTCTGTCATGATCACTCTTACTGAATAATTACTGAGAAATTAGCCACTCTTTCATGGTCACATTACTGAATATTTACTGTAAATTTAGCCACTCTGTCATGGTCAGTCTTATTGAATAATTACTGAAAATTAAACCACTCTGTCATGGTCACTCTTAGTGAATAATTACTGAAAATCTAGCCACTCTGTCATGATCACTTTTACTGAATATTTACAGAAAATTTAGCCTCTCTGTCATGGTCACTCTTACTGAATATTTACTGAAAATTTAGCCTCTCTGTCATGGTGACTCTTACTGAATATTTACTGAAAATTTAGCCACGCTATCATGGTCACTTTAACTGAATATTTACTGAAAATGTAACCACCCTGTGATGGTCACACTAACTGAATATTTACTGATAATTTAGCCCCACTGTCCTTGTCACTCTTACTGAATATTTACTGAGAATATAGCCACTCTGTCATGGTCACTCTTACTGAATATTTACTGAACATTTAGCCTCTCTGTCATGGTCACTATTACTGAATATTTACTGATAATTTAGCCCCTCTGTCTTGGTCACTCTTACTGAATATTTACTGATAATTTAGCCCCTGTGTCATGGTCATCTAACTGAATAATTACTGAAAAATTAGCCACTCTGTCATGGTCACATTACTGAATATTTACTGTAAATTTAGCCACTCTGTCATGGTCACTCTTACTGAATAATTACTGAAAATTAAACCACTCTGTCATGGTCACTCTTAGTGAATAATTACTGAAAATCTAGCCACTCTGTCATGGTCACTTTAACTGAATATTTACTGAAAATTTAGCCTCTCTGTCATGGTCACTCTTACTGAAAATTTACTGAAAATTTAGTCACTCTGTCATCGTCACTTTTACTGAATTTTTACTGAAAGTTAAGCCACTCTGTCATGGTCACTCTTACTGAATATTTTTAGAAAATTTAGCCACTCTGTCATGGTCACTCTTTCTGAATATTTTTAGAAAATTTAGCCACTCTGTCATGGTCACTCTTACTGAATATTTTTAGAAAATTTAGCCACTCTGTCATGGTCACTTTTACAGAATAATTTTAGAAAATTTAGCCACTCTGTCATGCTCACTCTTACTGAATAATTACTGAAAAATTAGCCACTCTGTCATGGTCAATCTTACTGAATATTTACTGAAAATTTAGCAACTCTGTCATGGTCACTCTTACTGAATATTTACTGAAAATTTAGACACTCTGTCATGGTCACTTTTACTGAATATTTACTGTAAATGTAGCCACTCTGTCATGGTCACACTTACTGAATATTTACTGAAAATTTAGCCACTCTGTCATGGTCACTCTTACTGAATATTTACTGAAAATTTAGCCACTCTGTCATGGTCACTCTCACTGAATATTTACTGAGAATTTAGCCACTCTGTCATGGTCACTTTACTGAATATTTACTGAAAATTTAGCCTCTCTATCATGGTCACTCTTACTGAATAGTTACTGAAAATTTAGCCACTCTGTCATGGTCACTATTACTGAATATTTACTGATAATTTAGCCCCTCTGTCATGGTCACTCTTACTGAATATTTAATGAAAATTACGCCTCTCCATCATGGTCACTATTACTGAATATTTACTGATAATTTAGCCCCTCTGTCATGGTCACTCTTACTGAATATTTACTGAGAATATAGCCACTCTGTCATGTACACTCTTTCTGAATATTTACTGAAAATTTAGCCACACTGTCATGGTCACTCTTACTGAATATTTACTGAAAATTTAGCCACTCTGTCATGGTCACTCTCACTTAATATTAACTGAAAATTTAGCCACACTGTCATCGTCACTCTCACTTAATATTAACTGAAAATTTAGCCACTCTGTCATGGTCACTTTACTGAATATTTACTGAAGATTTAGCCACTCTATCATGGTCACACTTACTGAATAGTTACTGAAAATTTAGCCACTCTGTCATGGTCACTTTTACTGAATATTCAGTGAAAATTTAGCCTCTCTGTCATGGTCACTCTTACTGAATATTTACTGAAATTTTAGCCACACTGTCATGGTCACACTTACTGAATATTTACAGAAAATTTAGCCACTCTTTCATGATCACTTTTACTGAATATTCAGTGAAAGTTTAGCCTCTCTTTCATGGTCACTCTTACTGAATATTTACTGAAATTTTAGCCACACTGTCATGGTCACACTTACTGAATATTTACTGAAAATTTAGCCACTCTGTCATGGTCACTTTACTGAATATTTACTGAAAATCTAGCCACTCTGTCATGGTCACACTTGCCGAATATTTACTGAAAATTTAGCCACTCTGTCATGGTCACTCTGGCCGAATATTTACTGAAAATTTAGCCACCCAGTCATGATCACTTTTACTGAATATTTACTGAAAATTTAGCCACTCTGTCATGGTCACTCTTACTGAATATTTACTGAAAATTTAGCCTCTATGTCATGGTGACTCTGACTGAATATTTACTCAAAATTTAGCCACTCTGTCATGGTCACTTTAACTGAATATTAACTGAAAATGTCACCACTCTGTGATGGTCACACTAACTGAATATTTACTGATAATTTAGCCCCTCTGTCTTTGTCACTCTTAGTGAATATTTACTGAGAATATAGCCACTCAGTCATGGTCACTCTTACTGAATATTTACTGAACATTTAGCCTCTCTGTCATGGTCACTATTACTGAATATTTACTGATAATTTAGCCCCTCTGTCTTGGTCACTCTTACTGAATATTTACTGAGAATTTAGCCCCTCTGTCATGGTCACTCTTACTGAATAATTACTGAAAAATTAGCCACTCTGTCATGGTCACATTACTGAATATTTACTGTAAATTTAGCCACTCTGTCATGGTCACTCTTACTGAATAATTACTGAAAATTAAACCACTCTGTCATGGTCACTCTTAGTGAATAATTACTGAAAATCTAGCCACTCTGTCATGGTCACTTTAACTGAATATTTACAGAAAATTTAGCCTCTCTGTCATGGTCACTCTTACTGAAAATTTACTGAAAATTTAGCCACTCTGTCATCGTCACTTTTACTGAATTTTTACTGAAAGTTAAGCCACTCTGTCATGGTCACTCTTACTGAATATTTTTAGAAAATTTAGCCACACTGTCATGGTCGCTCTTACTGAATAATTACTGAAAAATTAGCCACTCTGTCATGGTCACTCTTACTGAATATTTACTGAAAATTTAGCGACTCTGTCATGGTCACTCTTACTGAATATTTACTGAAAATTCAGCCACTCTGTCGTGGTCACTTTTACTGAATATTTACTGTAAATTTAGCCACTCTGTCATGGTCACACTTACTGACTATTTACTGAAAATTTAGCCACTCTGTCATGGTCACTCTTACTGAATATATACAGAAAATTTAGCCACTCTCTCATGGTCACTCTTACTGAATATTATTAGAAAATTTAGCCACTCTGTCATGGTCACTCTTTCTGAATATTTTTAGAAAATTTAGCCACTCTGTCATGGTCACTTTTACAGAATAATTTTAGAAAATTTAGCCACTCTGTCATGCTCACTCTTACTGAATAATTACTGAAAAATTAGCCACTCTGTCATGGTCAATCTTACTGAATATTTACTGAAAATTTAGCAAGTCTGTCATGGTCACTCTTACTGAATATTTACTGAAAATTTAGCCACTCTGTCATGGTCACTTTTACTGAATATTTACTGTAAATTTAGCCACTCTGTCGTGGTCACTCTTACTGAATATTTACTGAAAATTTAGCCACTCTGTCATGGTCACACTTACTGAATATTTACTGAAAATTTAGCCACTCTGTCATGGTCACTCTTACTGAATATTTACTGAAAATTTAGCCACTCTGTCATGGTCACTCTCACTGAATATTTACTGAGAATTTAGCCACTCTGTCATGGTCACTTTACTCAATATTTACTGAAAATATAGCCTCTCTATCATGGTCACTCTTACTGAATATTTACTGAAAATTTAGCCTCTATGTCATGGCGACTCTGACTGAATATTTACTGAAAATTTAGCCACTCTGTCATGGTCACTTTAACTGAATATTTACTGAAAATGTAACCACTCTGTGATGGTCACACTTACTGAATATTTACTGATAATTTAGCCCCTCTGTCCTTGTCACTCTTACTGAATATTTACTGAGAATATAGCCACTCTGTCATGGTCACTCTTACTGAATATTTACTGAACATTCAGCCTCTCTGTCATGGTCACTATTACTGAATATTTACTGATAATTTAGCCCCTCTGTCTTGGTCACTCTTACTGAATATTTACTGAGAATTTAGCCACTCTGTCATGGTCACTCTTACTGAATATTTACTGAGAATTTAGCCACTCTGTCATGGTCACTCTTACTGAATATTTACTGAACATTTAGCCTCTCTGTCATGGTCACTATTACTGAATATTTACTGATAATTTAGCCCCTCTGTCTTGGTCACTCTTACTGAATATTTACTGATAATTTAGCCCCTCTGTCATGGTCACTCTTACTGAATAATTACTGAAAATTAAACCACTCTGTCATGGTCACTCTTAGTGAATAATTACTGAAAATCTTGCCACTCTGTCATGGTCACTTTAACTGAATATTTACTGAAAATTTAGCCTCTCTGTCATGGTCACTCTTACTGAAAATTTACTGAAAATTTAGCCACTTTGTCATCGTCAGTTTTACTGAATTTTTACTGAAAGTTAAGCCACTCTGTCATGGTCACTCTTACTGAATATTTTTAGAAAATTTAGCAACTCTGTCATGGTCACTCTTACTGAATAATTACTGAAAAATTAGCCACTCTGTCATGGTCACACTTACTGAATATTTACTGAAAATTTAGCCACTCTGTCATGGTCACTCTTAATGAATATATACAGAAAATTTAGCCACTCTGTCATGGTCACTCTCACTGAATATTTACTGAGAATTTAGCCACTCTGTCATGGGCACTCTCACTGAATATTTAGTGAAAATTTATCCACTCTGTCATGGTCACTCTTACTGAATATTTAGTGAAAATTTAGCCTCTCTGTCATGGTCACACTTACTGAATATTTACTGAAAATTTAGCCACTCTGTCATGGTCCCTTTTACTGAATATTTACTGAAAATTTAGCCACACTGTCATGGTCACTCTTACAGAATATTTACTGATAATTTAGCCACTCTGTCATGGTCACCGTTACTGAATATTTAATGAAAATTTAGCCACACTGTCATTGTCACTCTTACTGAATATTTAATGAAAATTTAGCCACTCTGTCATGGTCACTCCTACTGAATATTTATTGAATATTTAGCCTCTCCGTCATGGTCACTCTTACTGAATATTTACTGAAAATTTAGCCATCTGTCATGGTCTCTTTTACTGAATATTTACTGAAAATTTAGCCACTCTGTCATGGTCACTTTAATTAATATTTCCTGAAAATTTAGCCTCTCTGCCATGGTCACTCTTACTGAATATTTATTGAATATTTAGCCACTCTGTCATGGTCACTCTTACTGAATTTTTAGTGAAAATTTAGCCTCTCTGTCATGGTCACTCTTACTGAATATTTACTGAAATTTTAGTCACACTGTCATGGTCACACTTACTGAATATTTACTGAAAATTTAGCCACTCTGTCATGGTCACTTTACTGAATATTTACTGAAAATCTAGCCACTCTGTCATGGTCACACTTGCCGAATATTTAATGAAAATTTAGCCACTCTGTCATGGTCACTCTGGCCGAATATTTACTGAAAATTTAGCCACCCAGTCATGATCACTTTTACTGAATATTTACTGAAAATTTAGCCACTCTGTCATGGTCACTCTTACTGAATATTTACTGAAAATTTAGCCTCTATGTCATGGTGACTCTGACTGAATATTTACTGAAAATTTAGCCACACTGTCATGGTCACTTTAACTGAATATTTACTGAAAATGTAACCACTCTGTGATGGTCACACTAACTGAATATTTACTGATAATTTAGCCCCTCTGTCCTTGTGACTCTTACTGAATATTTACTGAGAATATAGCCACTCTGTGATGGTCACTCTTACTGAATATTTACTGAACATTTAGCCTCTCTGTCATGGTCACTATTACTGAATATTTACTGATAATTTAGCCAATCTGTCATGCTCACTCTTACTGAATATTTACTGAAAATATAGACTCTCTGTCATGATCACTATTACTGAATATTTACTGATAATTTAGCCCCTCTGTCATGATCACTCTTACTGAATAATTACTGAGAAATTAGCCACTCTGTCATGGTCACATTACTGAATATTTACTGTAAATTTAGCCACTCTGTCATGGTCAGTCTTACTGAATAATTACTGAAAATTAAACCACTCTGTCATGGTCACTCTTAGTGAATAATTACTGAAAATCTAGCCACTCTGTCATGATCACTTTTACTGAATATTTACTGAAAATTTAGCCACTCTGTCATGGTCACTCTTACTGAATATTTACTGAAAATTTAGCCTCTCTGTCATGGTGACGCTTACTGAATATTTACTGAAAATTTAGCCACGCTATCATGGTCACTTTAACTGAATATTTACTGAAAATGTAACCACTCTGTGATGGTCACACTAACTGAATATTTACTGATAATTTAGCCCCTCTGTCCTTGTCACTCTTACTGAATATTTACTGAGAATATAGCCACTCTGTCATGGTCACTCTTACTGAATATTTACTGAACATTTAGCCTCTCTGTCATGGTCACTATTACTGAATATTTACTGATAATTTAGCCCCTCTGTCTTGGTCACTCTTACTGAATATTTACTGATAATTTAGCCTCTCTGTCATGGTCACTCTTACTGAATAATTACTGAAAAATTAGCCACTCTGTCATGGTTAAATTACTGAATATTTACTGTAAATTTAGCCACTCTGTCATGGTCACTCTTACTGAATAATTACTGAAAATTAAACCACTCTGTCATGGTCACTCTTAGTGAATAATTACTGAAAATCTAGCCACTGTGTCATGGTCACTTTAACTGAATATTTACTGAAAATTTAGCCTCTCTGTCATGGTCACTCTTACTGAAAATTTACTGAAAATTTAGTCACTCTGTCATCGTCACTTTTACTGAATTTTTACTGAAAGTTAAGCCACTCTGTCATGGTCACTCTTACTGAATATTTTTAGAAAATTTAGCCACTCTGTCATGGTCACTCTTACTGAATATTTTTAGAAAATTTAGCCACTCTGTCATGGTCACTCTTTCTGAATATTTTTAGAAAATTTAGCCACTCTGTCATGGTCACTTTTACAGAATAATTTTAGAAAATTTAGCCACTCTGTCATGCTCACTCTTACTGAATAATTACTGAAAAATTAGCCACTCTGTCATGGTCAATCTTACTGAATATTTACTGAAAATTTAGCAACTCTGTCATGGTCACTCTTACTGAATATTTACTGAAAATTTAGCCACTCTGTCATGGTCACTTTTACTGAATATTTACTGTAAATTTAGCCACTCTGTCATGGTCACACTTACTGAATATTTACTGAAAATTTAGCCACTCTGTCATGGTCACTCTTACTGAATATTTACTGAATATTTAGCCACTCTGTCATGGTCACTCTCACTGAATATTTACTGAGAATTTAGCCACTCTGTCATGGTCACTTTACTGAATATTTACTGAAAATTTAGCCTCTCTATCATGGTCACTCTTACTGAATATTTACTGATAATTTAGCCCCTCTGTCATGGTCACTCTTACTGAATATTTACTGAGAATATAGCCACTCTGTCATGGTCACTCTTAGTGAATATTTACTGAAAATTTAGCCTCTCTGTCGTGGTCACTGTTACAGAATATTTACTGATAATTTAGCCCCTCTGTCATGGTCACTCTTACTGAATATTTACTGAGAATATAGCCACTCTGTCATGTACACTCTTACTGAATATTTACTGAAAATTTAGCCACACTGTCATGGTCACTCTTACTGAATATTTACTGAAAATTTAGCCACTCTATCATGGTCACTCTCACTTAATATTAACTGAAAATTTAGCCACACTGTCATGGTCACTCTCACTTAATATTAACTGAAAATTTAGCCACTCTGTCATGGTCACTTTACTGAATATTTACTGAAGATTTAGCCACTCTATCATGGTCACACTTACTGAATATTTACTGATAATTTAGCCCCTCTGTCCTTGTGACTCTTACTGAATATTTGCTGAGAATATAGCCACTCTGTGATGGTCACTCTTACTGAATATTTACTGAACATTTAGCCTCTCTGTCATGGTCACTATTACTGAATATTTACTGATAATTTAGCCAATCTGTCATGCTCACTCTTACTGAATATTTACTGAAAATATAGACTCTCTGTCATGATCACTATTACTGAATATTTACTGATAATTTAGCCCCTCTGTCATGATCACTCTTACTGAATAATTACTGAGAAATTAGCCACTCTGTCATGGTCACATTACTGAATATTTACTGTAAATTTAGCAACTCTGTCATGGTCAGTCTTACTGAATAATTACTGAAAATTAAACCACTCTGTCATGGTCACTCTTAGTGAATAATTACTGAAAATCTAGCCACTCTGTCATGATCACTTTTACTGAATATTTACTGAAAATTTAGCCTCTCTGTCATGGTCACTCTTACTGAATATTTACTGAAAATTTAGCCTCTCTGTCATGGTGACTCTTACTGAATATTTACTGAAAATTTAGCCACGCTATCATGGTCACTTTAACTGAATATTTACTGAAAATGTAACCACTCTGTGATGGTCACACTAACTGAATATTTACTGATAATTTAGCCCCTCTGTCCTTGTCACTCTTACTGAATATTTACTGAGAATATAGCCACTCTGTCATGGTCACTCTTACTGAATATTTACTGAACATTTAGCCTCTCTGTCATGGTCACTATTACTGAATATTTACTGATAATTTAGCCCCTCTGTCTTGGTCACTCTTACTGAATATTTACTGATAATTTAGCCCCTCTGTCATGGTCACTCTTACTGAATAATTACTGAAAAATTAGCCACTCTGTCATGGTCACATTACTGAATATTTACTGTAAATTTAGCCACTCTGTCATGGTCACTCTTACTGAATAATTACAGAAAATTAAACCACTCTGTCATGGTCACTCTTAGTGAATAATTACTGAAAATCTAGCCACTCTGTCATGGTCACTTTAACTGAATATTTACTGAAAATTTAGCCTCTCTGTCATGGTCACTCTTACTGAAAATTTACTGAAAATTTAGTCACTCTGTCATCGTCACTTTTACTGAATTTTTACTGAAAGTTAAGCCACTCTGTCATGGTCACTCTTACTGAATATTTTTAGAAAATTTAGCCACTCTGTCATGGTCACTCTTTCTGAAGATTTTTAGAAAATTTAGCCACTCTGTCATGGTCACTCTTACTGAATATTTTTAGAAAATTTAGCCACTCTGTCATGGTCACTCTTTCTGAATATTTTTAGAAAATTTAGCCACTCTGTCATGGTCACTTTTACAGAATAATTTTAGAAAATTTAGCCACTCTGTCATGCTCACTCTTACTGAATAATTACTGAAAAATTAGCCACTCTGTCATGGTCAATCTTACTGAATATTTACTGAAAATTTAGCAACTCTGTCATGGTCACTCTTACTGAATATTTACTGAAAATTTAGCCACTCTGTCATGGTCACTTTTACTGAATATTTACTGTAAATTTAGCCACTCTGTCATGGTCACACTTACTGAATATTTACTGAAAATTTAGCCACTCTGTCATGGTCACTCTTACTGAATATTTACTGAATATTTAGCCACTCTGTCATGGTCACTCTCACTGAATATTTACTGAGAATTTAGCCACTCTGTCATGGTCACTTTACTGAATATTTACTGAAAATTTAGCCTCTCTATCATGGTCACTCTTACTGAATATTTACTGATAATTTAGCCCCTCTGTCATGGTCACTCTTACTGAATATTTACTGAGAATATAGCCACTCTGTCATGGTCACTCTTAGTGAATATTTACTGAAAATTTAGCCTCTCTGTCATGGTCACTGTTACAGAATATTTACTGATAATTTAGCCCCTCTGTCATGGTCACTCTTACTGAATATTTACTGAGAATATAGCCACTCTGTCATGTACACTCTTACTGAATATTTACTGAAAATTTAGCCACACTGTCATGGTCACTCTTACTGAATATTTACTGAAAATTTAGCCACTCTGTCATGGTCACTCTCACTTAATATTAACTGAAAATTTAGCCACACTGTCATGGTCACTCTCACTTAATTTTAACTGAAAATTTAGCCACTCTGTCATGGTCACTTTACTGAATATTTACTGAAGATTTAGCCACTCTATCATGGTCACACTTACTGAATAGTTACTGAAAATTTAGCCAATCTGTCATGGTCACTCTACTGAATATTTACTGATAATTTAGCCTCTCTGCCATGGTCACTCTTACTGAATATTTATTGAAAATTTAGCCACTCTGTCATGGTCACTTTTACTGAATATTCAGTGAAAATTTAGCCTCTCTGTCATGGTCACTCTTACTGAATATTTACTGAAATTTTAGCCACACTGTCATGGTCACACTTACTGAATATTTACTGAAAATTTAGCCACTCTGTCATGGTCACTTTTACTGAATATTTACTCTAAATTTAGCCACTCTGTCATGGTCACACTTACTGAATATTTACTGAAAATTTAGCCACTCTGTCATGGTCACTCTTACTGAATATTTACTGAATATTTAGCCACTCTGTCATGGTCACTCTCACTGAATATTTACTGAGAATTTAGCCACTCTGTCATGGTCACTTTACTGAATATTTACTGAAAATTTAGCCTCTCTATCATGGTCACTCTTACTGAATATTTACTGATAATTTAGCCCCTCTGTCATGGTCACTCTTACTGAATATTTACTGAGAATATAGCCACTCTGTCATGGTCACTCTTAGTGAATATTTACTGAAAATTTAGCCTCTCTGTCGTGGTCACTGTTACAGAATATTTACTGATAATTTAGCCCCTCTGTCATGGTCACTCTTACTGAATATTTACTGAGAATATAGCCACTCTGTCATGTACACTCTTACTGAATATTTACTGAAAATTTAGCCACACTGTCATGGTCACTCTTACTGAATATTTACTGAAAATTTAGCCACTCTGTCATGGTCACTCTCACTTAATATTAACTGAAAATTTAGCCACACTGTCATGGTCACTCTCACTTAATATTAACTGAAAATTTAGCCACTCTGTCATGGTCACTTTACTGAATATTTACTGAAGATTTAGCCACTCTATCATGGTCACACTTACTGAATATTTACTGATAATTTAGCCCCTCTGTCCTTGTGACTCTTACTGAATATTTACTGAGAATATAGCCACTCTGTGATGGTCACTCTTACTGAATATTTACTGAACATTTAGCCTCTCTGTCATGGTCACTATTACTGAATATTTACTGATAATTTAGCCAATCTGTCATGCTCACTCTTACTGAATATTTACTGAAAATATAGACTCTCTGTCATGATCACTATTACTGAATATTTACTGATAATTAAGCCCCTCTGTCATGATCACTCTTACTGAATAATTACTGAGAAATTAGCCACTCTGTCATGGTCACATTACTGAATATTTACTGTAAATTTAGCCACTCTGTCATGGTCAGTCTTACTGAATAATTACTGAAAATTAAACCACTCTGTCATGGTCACTCTTAGTGAATAATTACTGAAAATCTAGCCACTCTGTCATGATCACTTTTACTGAATATTTACTGAAAATTTAGCCTCTCTGTCATGGTCACTCTTACTGAATATTTACTGAAAATTTAGCCTCTCTGTCATGGTGACTCTTACTGAATATTTACTGAAAATTTAGCCACGCTATCATGGTCACTTTAACTGAATATTTACTGAAAATGTAACCACTCTGTGATGGTCACACTAACTGAATATTTACTGATAATTTAGCCCCTCTGTCCTTGTCACTCTTACTGAATATTTACTGAGAATATAGCCACTCTGTCATGGTCACTCTTACTGAATATTTACTGAACATTTAGCCTCTCTGTCAAGGTCACTATTACTGAATATTTACTGATAATTTAGCCCCTCTGTCTTGGTCACTCTTACTGAATATTTACTGATAATTTAGCCCCTCTGTCATGGTCACTCTTACTGAATAATTACTGAAAAATTAGCCACTCTGTCATGGTCACATTACTGAATATTTACTGTAAATTTAGCCACTCTGTCATGGTCACTCTTACTGAATAATTACTGAAAATTAAACCACTCTGTTCATGGTCACTCTTAGTGAATAATTACTGAAAATCTAGCCACTCTGTCATGGTCACTTTAACTGAATATTTACTGAAAATTTAGCCTCTCTGTCATGGTCACTCTTACTGAAAATTTACTGAAAATTTAGTCACTCTGTCATCGTCACTTTTACTGAATTTTTACTGAAAGTTAAGCCACTCTGTCATGGTCACTCTTACTGAATATTTTTAGAAAATTTAGCCACTCTGTCATGGTCACTCTTTCTGAAGATTTTTAGAAAATTTAGCCACTCTGTCATGGTCACTCTTACTGAATATTTTTAGAAAATTTAGCCACTCTGTCATGGTCACTCTTTCTGAATATTTTTAGAAAATTTAGCCACTCTGTCATGGTCACTTTTACAGAATAATTTTAGAAAATTTAGCCACTCTGTCATGCTCACTCTTACTGAATAATTACTGAAAAATTAGCCACTCTGTCATGGTCAATCTTACTGAATATTTACTGAAAATTAAGCTACTCTGTCATGGTCACTCTTACTGAATATTTACTGAAAATTTAGCCACTCTGTCATGGTCACTTTTACTGAATATTTACTGTAAATTTAGCCACTCTGTCATGGTCACACTTACTGAATATTTACTGAAAATTTAGCCACTCTGTCATGGTCACTCTTACTGAATATTTACTGAATATTTAGCCACTCTGTCATGGTCACTCTCACTGAATATTTACTGAGAATTTAGCCACTCTGTCATGGTCACTTTACTGAATATTTACTGAAAATTTAGCCTCTCTATCATGGTCACTCTTACTGAATATTTACTGATAATTTAGCCCCTCTGTCATGGTCACTCTTACTGAATATTTACTGAGAATATAGCCACTCTGTCATGGTCACTCTTAGTGAATATTTACTGAAAATTTAGCCTCTCTGTCGTGGTCACTGTTACAGAATATTTACTGATAATTTAGCCCCTCTGTCATGGTCACTCTTACTGAATATTTACTGAGAATATAGCCACTCTGTCATGTACACTCTTACTGAATATTTACTGAAAATTTAGCCACACTGTCATGGTCACTCTTACTGAATATTTACTGAAAATTTAGCCACTCTGTCATGGTCACTCTCACTTAATATTAACTGAAAATTTAGCCACACTGTCATGGTCACTCTCACTTAATATTAACTGAAAATTTAGCCACTCTGTCATGGTCACTTTACTGAATATTTACTGAAGATTTAGCCACTCTATCATGGTCACACTTACTGAATAGTTACTGAAAATTTAGCCAATCTGTCATGGTCACTCTACTGAATATTTACTGATAATTTAGCCTCTCTGCCATGGTCACTCTTACTGAATATTTATTGAAAATTTAGCCACTCTGTCATGGTCACTTTTACTGAATATTCAGTGAAAATTTAGCCTCTCTGTCATGGTCACTCTTACTGAATATTTACTGAAATTTTAGCCACACTGTCATGGTCACACTTACTGAATATTTACTGAAAATTTAGCCACTCTTTCATGGTCACTTTTACTGAATATTCAGTGAAAATTTAGCCTCTCTTTCATGGTCACTCTTACTGAATATTTACTGAAATTTTAGCCACACTGTCATGGTCACACTTACTGAATATTTACTGAAAATTTAGCCACTCTGTCATGGTCACTTTACTGAATATTTACTGAAAATCTAGCCACTCTGTCATGGTCACACTTGCCGAATATTTACTGAAAATTTAGCCACTCTGTCATGGTCACTCTGGCCGAATATTTACTGAAAATTTAGCCACCCAGTCATGATCACTTTTACTGAATATTTACTGAAAATTTAGCCACTCTGTCATGGTCACTCTTACTGAATATTTACTGAAAATTTAGCTTCTATGTCATGGTGACTCTGACTGAATATTTACTGAAAATTTAGCCACTCTGTCATGGTCACTTTAACTGAATATTTACTGAAAATGTCACCACTCTGTGATGGTCACACTAACTGAATATTTACTGATAATTTAGCCCCTCTGTCTTTGTCACTCTTACTGAATATTTACTGAGAATATAGCCACTCTGTCATGGTCACTCTTACTGAATATTTACTGAACATTTAGCCTCTCTGTCATGGTCACTATTACTGAATATTTACTGATAATTAAGCCCCTCTGTCTTGGTCACTCTTACTGAATATTTACTGAGAATTTAGCCCCTCTGTCATGGTCACTCTTACTGAATAATTACTGAAAAATTAGCCACTCTGTCATGGTCACATTACTGAATATTTACTGTAAATTTAGCCACTCTGTCATGGTCACTCTTACTGAATAATTACTGAAAATTAAACCACTCTGTCATGGTCACTCTTAGTGAATAATTACTGAAAATCTAGCCACTCTGTCATGGTCACTTTAACTGAATATTTACTGAAAATTTAGCCTCTCTGTCATGGTCACTCTTACTGAAAATTTACTGAAAATTTAGCCACTCTGTCATCGTCACTTTTACTGAATTTTTACTGAAAGTTAAGCCACTCTGTCATGGTCACTCTTACTGAATATTTTTAGAAAATTTAGCCACACTGTCATGGTCACTCTTACTGAATAATTACTGAAAAATTAGCCACTCTGTCATGGTCACTCTTACTGAATATTTACTGAAAATTTAGCGACTCTGTCATGGTCACTCTTACTGAATATTTACTGAAAATTCAGCCACTCTGTCATGGTCACTTTTACTGAATATTTACTGTAAATTTAGCCACTCTGTCATGGTCACACTTACTGACTATTTACTGAAAAATTAGCCACTCTGTCATGGTCACTCTTACTGAATATATACAGAAAAGTTAGCCACTCTCTCATGGTCACTCTTACAGAATATTATTAGAAAATTTAGCCACTCTGTCATGGTCACTCTTTCTGAATATTTTTAGAAAATTTAGCCACTCTGTCATGGTCACTTTTACAGAATAATTTTAGAAAATTTAGCCACACTGTCATGCTCACTCTTACTGAATAATTACTGAAAAATTAGCCACTCTGTCATGGTCAATCTTACTGAATATTTAGTGAAAATTTAGCAAGTCTGTCATGGTCACTCTTACTGAATATTTACTGAAAATTTAGCCACTCTGTCATGGTCACTCTTACTGAATATTTACTGTAAATTTAGCCACTCTGTCGTGGTCACTCTTACTGAATATTTACTGAAAATTTAGCCACTCTGTCATGGTCACACTTACTGAATACTAACTGAAAATTTAGCCACTCTGTCATGGTCACTCTTACTGAATATTACTGAAAATTTAGCCACTCTGTCATGGTCACTCTCACTGAATATTTACTGAGAATTTAGCCACTCTGTCATGGTCACTTTACTGAATATTTACTGAAAATATAGCCTCTCTATCATGGTCACTCTTACATGAATAGTTACTGAAAATTTAGCCACTCTGTCATGGTCACTCTTACTGAATATTTACTGAAAATTACGCCTCTCCATCATGGTCACTATTACTGAATATTTACTGATAATTTAGCCCCTCTGTCATGGTCACTCTTACTGAATATTTACTGAGAATATAGCCACTCTGTCATGGTCACTCTTAGTGAATATTTACTGAAAATTTAGCCTCTCTGTCATGGTCACTGTTACAGAATATTTACTGATAATTTAGCCCCTCTGTCATGGTCACTCTTACTGAATATTTACTGAGAATATAGCCACTCTGTCATGTACACTCTTACTGAATATTTACTGAAAATTTAGCCACACTGTCATGGTCACTCTTACTGAATATTTACTGAAAATTTAGCCACTCTGTCATGGTCACTCTCACTTAATATTAACTGAAAATTTAGCCACTCTGTCATGGGTCACTCTCACTTAATATTAACTGAAAATTTAGCCACTCTGTCATGGTCACTTTACTGAATATTTACTGAAGATTTAGCCACTCTATCATGGTCACACTTACTGAATAGTTACTGAAAATTTAGCCAATCTGTCATGGTCACTCTACTGAATATTTACTGATAATTTAGCCTCTCTGCCATGGTCACTCTTACTGAATATTTATTGAAAATTTAGCCACTCTGTCATGGTCACTTTTACTGAATATTCAGTGAAAATTTAGCCTCTCTGTCATGGTCACTCTTACTGAATATTTACTGAAATTTTAGCCACACTGTCATGGTCACACTTACTGAATATTTACTGAAAAATTTAGCCACTCTGTCATGGTCACTTTACTGAATATTTACTGAAAATCTAGCCACTCTGTCATGGGTCACACTTGCCGAATATTTACTGAAAATTTAGCCACTCTGTCATGGTCACTCTGGCCGAATATTTACTGAAAATTTAGCCACCCAGTCATGATCACTTTTACTGAATATTTACTGAAAATTTAGCCACTCTGTCATGGTCACTCTTACTGAATATTTACTGAAAATTTAGCCTCTATGTCATGGTGACTCTGACTGAATATTTACTGAAAATTTAGCCACTCTGTCATGGTCACTTTAACTGAATATTTACTGAAAATGTAACCACTCTGTGATGGTCACACTTACTGAATATTTACTGATAATTTAGCCCCTCTGTCCTTGTCACTCTTACTGAATATTTACTGAGAATATAGCCACTCTGTCATGGTCACTCTTACTGAATATTTACTGAACATTCAGCCTCTCTGTCATGGTCACTATTACTGAATATTTACTGATAATTTAGCCCCTCTGTCTTGGTCACTCTTACTGAATATTTACTGAGAATTTAGCCACTCTGTCATGGTCACTCTTACTGAATATTTACTGAAAATATAGCCTCTCTGTCATGATCACTATTACTGAATATTTACTGATAATTTAGACCCTCTGTCATGGTCACTCTTACTGAATAATTACTGAGAAATTAGCCACTCTGTCATGGTCACATTACTGAATATTTACTGTAAATTTAGCCACTCTGTCATGGTCACTCTTACTGAATAATTACTGAAAATTAAACCACTCTGTCATGGTCACTCTTAGTGAATAATTACTGAAAATCTAGCCACTCTGTCATGATCACTTTTACTGAATATTTACTGAAAATTTAGCCACTCTGTCATGGTCACTCTTACTGAATATTTACTGAAAATTTAGCCTCTCTGTCATGGTGACTCTTACTGAATATTTACTGAAAATTTAGCCACGTTGTCATGGTCACTTTAACTGAATATTTACTTAAAATGTAACCACTCTGTGATGGTCACACTAACTGAATATTTACTGATAATTTAGCCCCTCTGTCCTTGTCACTCTTACTGAATATTTACTGAAAAATTAGCCACTCTGTCATGGTCACTTTACTGAATATTTACTGAAAATCTAGCCACTCTGTCATGGTCACACTTGCCGAATATTGACTGAAAATTTAGCCACTCTGTCATGGTCACTCTTGCCGAATATTTACTGAAAATTTAGCCACCCAGTCATGATCACTTTACTGAATATTTAGTGAACATTTCGCCACTCTGTGATGGTCACTCTTACTGAATATTTGGTGAAAATTTAGCCTCTCTGTCATGGTGACTCCTACTGAATATTTCCTGTAAATTTCGCCGCTCTGCAATGGTCACTTTAACTGAATATTTACTGAAAATTTAACCACTCTGTGATGGTCACACTTACTGAATATTTACTGATAATTTAGCCCCTATGTCCTTGTCAGTCTTACTGAATATTACTGAGAATATATCCACTCTGTCATGGTCACTCTTACTGAATATTTACTGAAAATTGAGTCTCTCTGTCATGGTCACTATTACTGAATATTTACTGATAATTTAGCCCCTCTGTCTGGGTCACTCTTACTGAATATTTACTGATAATATAGCCACACTGTCATGGTCACTCTTACTGAATATTTACTGAAAATATAGCCTCTCTGTCATGATCACTATTAGTGAATATTTACTGATATTTCAGCCCCTCTGTCATGGTCACTCTTACTGAATAATTACTGAAAAATTAGCCACTCTGTCATGTTCACATCACACTTACTGAATATTTACTGTAAATTTAGCCACTCTGTCATGGTCACTCTTACTGAATAATTACTGAAAATTAAACCAAACTGTCATGGTCACTCTTACTGAATAATTACTGAAAATCTAGCCACTCTGTCATGGTCACATTTACTGAATATTCACTGAAATTTAGCCACTCTGTCATGGTCACTCTTACTGAATATTTACTGAAAATTTAGCCTCTCTGTCATGGTCACTCTTACTGAAAATTTACTGAAAATTTAGGCCACTCTGTCACCGTCACTTTTACTGAATTTTTACTGAAAATTAAGCCACTCTGTCATGGTCACTCTTACTGAATATTTTTAGAAAATTTAGCCACTCTGTCAGGTCACTCTTACTGAATAATTACTGAAAATTTTGCCACTCTGTCATGGTCACTCTTACTGAATTATTTAGTGAAAATTCAGCCACTCTGTCATGGTCACTTTTACTGAATATTTACTGTAAATTAAGCCACTCTGTTATGGTCACTCTTACTGACTATTTACTGAAAATTTAGCCACTCTGTCATGGTCACACTTACTGAATATTTACTGAAAATTTAGCCACTCTGTCATGGTCACTCTTACTGAATATATACAGAAAATTTAGCCACTCTGTCATGGTCACTCTCACTGAATATTTAGTTGAAAATTTAGCCACTCTGTCATGGTCACTCTTACTGAATATTTAGTGAAAATTTAGCCTCTCTGACATGGTCACACTTACTGAATATTTACTGAAAATTTAGCCACTCTGTCATGGTCCCTTTTACTGAATATTTACTGAAAATTTAGCCACTCTGTCATCGTCACTCTTACTGAATATTTAATGAAAATTTAGCCACTCTGTCATGGTCACTCCTACTGAATATTTATTGAAAATTTAGCCTCTCTGTCATGGTCACTTTTACTGAATATTTACTGTAAATTTAGCCACTCTGTCATGGTAATTCTTACTGAATATTTACTGAAAATTTAGCCTCTCTGTCATGGTCACTCTTACTGAATATTTACTGAAAATTTAGCCACTCTGTCATGGTCTCTTTTTCTGAATATTTACTGAAAATTTGGCCACTCTGTCACGGTCACTTTAATTAATATATACTGAAAATTTAGCCACTCTGTCATCGTCACTCTTACTGAATATTTAATGAAAATTTAGCCACTCTGTCATGGTCACTTTTACTGAATATTAGTGAAAATTTAGCCTCTCTGTCATGGTCACCCTCACTTAATATTTACTGAGAATTTAGCCACTCTGTCATGGTCACTTTACTGAATATTTACTGAAGATTTAGCCACTCTATCATGGTCACATTTACTGAATAGTTACTGAAAATTTAGCCAATCTGTCATGGTCACTCTACTGAATATTTACTGATAATTTAGCCCTCTCTGCCATGGTCACTCTTACTGAATATTTATTGAAAATTTAGCCACTCTGTCATGGTCACTTTTACTGAATATTTATTGAAAATTTAGCCACTGTGTCATGGTCACTTTTACTGAATATTTACTGAAAATTTAGCCTCTCTGTCATGGTCACTCTTACTGAATATTTACTGATAATTTAGCCTCTCTGCCATGGTCACTCTTACTGAATATTTATTGAAAATTTAGCCACTCTGTCATGGTCACTTTTTACTGAATATTTAGTGAAAAATTTAGCCTCTCTGTCATGTTCAATCTTACTGAATATTTACTGAAAATTTAGCCACACTGTCATGGTCACACTTACTGAATATTTACTGAAAATTTAGCCACTCTGTCATGGTCACTTTACTGAATATTTACTGAAAATCTAGCCACACTGTCATGGTCACACTTGCCGAATATTTACTGAAAATTTAGCCACTCTGTCATGGTCACTCTGCCGAATATTTTACTGAAAATTTAGCCACCCAGTCATGATCACTTTTACTGAATATTTACTGAAAAATTTAGCCACTCTGTCATGGTCACTCTAACTGAATATTTACTGAAAATTTAGCCTCTCTGTCATGGTGACTCTTACTGAATATTTACTGAAAATTTAGCCACTCTGTCATGGTCACTTTAACTGAATACTTACTGAAAATGTAACCACTCTGTGATCGTCACACTAACTGAATATTAACTGATAATTTAGCCCCTCTGTCTTGGTCACTCTTACTGAATATTTACTGAGAATCTAGCCACTCTGTCATGGTCACTCTTACTGAATATTTACTGAAAATATAGCCTCTCTGTCATGATCACTATTAGTGAATATTTACTGATAATTTAGCCCCTCTGTCATGGTCACTCTTACTGAATAATTACTGAAAAATTAGCCACTCTGTCATGGTCACATTACTGAATATTTACTGTAAATTGAGCCACTCTGTCATGGTCACTGTTACTGAATTATTACTGAAAATTAAACCACTCTGTCATGGTCACTCTTACTGAATATTTACTGAAAATCTAGCCACTCTGTCATGGTCACTTTAACTGAATATTTATTGAAAATTTAGCCACTCTGTCATGGTCACTCTTACTGAATATTTACTGAAAATTTAGCCTCTCTGCCATGGTCACTCTTACTGAAAATTTACTGAAAATTTATCGAATCTGTCATCGTCACTTTTACTGAATTTTTACTGAAAGTTAAGCCACTCTGTCATGGTCACTCTTACTGAATATTTTTAGAAAATTTAGCCACTCTGTCATGGTCACTCTTACTGAATAATTACTGACAAATTAGCCACTCTGTCATGGTCACTCTTACTGAATATTTACTGAAAATTTAGCCACTCTGTCATGGTCACTCTTACTGAATATTTACTGAAAATATAGCCTCTCTGTCATGATCACTATTAGTGAATATTTACTGATAATTTAGCCCCTCTGTCATGGTCACTCTTACTGAATAATTACTGAAAAATTAGCCACTCTGTCATGGTCACATTACTGAATATTTACTGTAAATTGAGCCACTCTGTCATGGTCACTGTTACTGAATTATTACTGAAAATTAAACCACTCTGTCATGGTCACTCTTACTCAATATTTACCTGAAAATCTAGCCACTCTGTCATGGTCACTCTCACTGAATATTTAGTGAAAATTTAGCCACTCTGTCATGGTCACTCTTACTGAATATTTAGTGAAAATTTAGCCTCTCTGACATGGTCACTCTTACAGAATATTTACTGAAAATTTAGCCACTCTGTCATGGTCACCTTTTACTGAATATTTACTGAAAATTTAGCCACTCTGTCATCATCACTCTTACTGAATATTTAATGAAAATTTAGCCACTCTGTCATGGTCACTCCTACTGAATATTTATTGAAAATTTAGCCTCTCTGTCATGGTCACTTTTACTGAATATTTACTGTAAATTTAGCCACTCTGTCATGGTAATTCTTGCTGAATATTTACTGAAAATTTAGCCTCTCTGTCATGGTCACTCTTACTGAATATTTACTGAAAATTTAGCCACTCTGTCATGGTCTCTTTTTCTGAATATTTACTGAAAATTTGGCCACTCTGTCACGGTCACTTTAATTAATATATACTGAAAATTTAGCCACTCTGTCATCGTCACTCTTACTGAATATTTAATGAAAATTTAGCCACTCTGTCATGGTCACTTTTACTGAATATTTAGTGAAAATTTAGCCTCTCTGTCATGGTCACCCTCACTTAATATTTACTGAGAATTTAGCCACTCTGTCATGGTCACTTTACTGATTATTTACTGAAGATTTAGCCACTCTATCATGGTCACATTTACTGAATAGTTACTGAAAATTTAGCCAATCTGTCATGGTCACTCTACTGAATATTTACTGATAATTTAGCCTCTCTGCCATGGTCACTCTTACTGAATATTTATTGAAAATTTAGCCACTCTGTCATGGTCACTTTTACTGAATATTTATTGAAAATTTAGCCACTGTGTCATGGTCACTTTTACTGAATATTTACTGAAAATTTAGCCTCTCTGTCATGGTCACTCTTACTGAATATTTACTGATAATTTAGCCTCTCTGCCATGGTCACTCTTACTGAATATTTATTGAAAATTTAGCCACTCTGTCATGGTCACTTTTACTGAATATTTATTGAAAATTTAGCCACTGTGTCATGGTCACTTTTACTGAATATTTACTGAAAATTTAGCCTCTCTGTCATGGTCACTCTTACTGAATATTTACTGATAATTTAGCCTCTCTGCCATGGTCACTCTTACTGAATATTTATTGAAAATTTAGCCACTCTGTCATGGTCACTTTTACTGAATATTTAGTGAAAATTTAGCCTCTCTGTCATGTTCAATCTTACTGAATATTTACTGAAAATTTAGCCACACTGTCATGGTCACACTTACTGAATATTTACTGAAAATTTAGCCACTCTGTCATGGTCACTTTACTGAATATTCACTGAAAATCTAGCCACCACTGTCATGGTCACACTTGCCGAATATTTACTGAAAATTTAGCCACTCTGTCATGGTCACTCTGGCCGAATATTTACTGAAAATTTAGCCACCCAGTCATGATCACTTTTACTGAATATTTACTGAAAATTTAGCCACTCTGTCATGGTCACTCTAACTGAATATTTACTGAAAATTTAGCCACTCTGTCATGGTCACTCTGGCCGAATATTTACTGAAAATTTAGCCACCCAGTCATGATCACTTTTACTGAATATTTACTGAAAATTTAGCCACTCTGTCATGGTCACTCTTACTGAATATTTACTGAAAATTTAGCCTCTATGTCATGGTGAGTCTGACTGAATATTTACTGAAAATTTAGCCACTCTGTCATGGTCACTTTAACTGAATATTTACTGAAAATGTAACCACTCTGTGATGGTCACACTTACTGAATATTTACTGATAATTTAGCCCCTCTGTCCTTGTCACTCTTACTGAATATTTACTGAGAATATAGCCACTCTGTCATGGTCACTCTTACTGAATATTTACTGAACATTCAGCCTCTCTGTCATGGTCACTATTACTGAATATTTACTGATAATGTAGCCCCTCTGTCTTGGTCACTCTTACTGAATATTTACTGAGAATTTAGCCACTCTGTCATGGTCACTCTTACTGAATATTTACTGAAAATATAGCCTCTCTGTCATGATCACTATTACTGAATATTTACTGATAATTTAGACCCTCTGTCATGGTCACTCTTACTGAATAATTACTGAGAAATTAGCCACTCTGTCATGGTCACATTACTGAATATTTACTGTAAAATTTAGCCACTCTGTCATGGTCACTCTTACTGAATAATTACTGAAAATTAAACCACTCTGTCATGGTCACTCTTAGTGAATAATTACTGAAAATCTAGCCACTCTGTCATGATCACTTTTACTGAATATTTACTGAAAATTTAGCCACTCTGTCATGGTCACTCTTGCTGAATATTTACTGAAAATTTAGCCACGCTGTCATGGTCACTTTAACTGAATATTTACTTAAAATGTAACCACTCTGTGATGGTCACACTAACTGAATATTTACTGATAATTTAGCCCCTCTGTCCTTGTCACTCTTACTGAATATTTACTGAAAAATTAGCCACTCTGTCATGGTCACTTTACTGAATATTTACTGAAAATCTAGCCACTCTGTCCATGGTCACACTTGCCGAATATTGACTGAAAATTTAGCCACTCTGTCATGGTCACTCTTGCCGAATATTTACTGAAAATTTGGCCACCCAGTCATGATCACTTTTACTGAATATTTACTGAACATTTCGCCACTCTGTGATGGTCACTCTTACTGAATATTTGGTGAAAATTTAGCCTCTCTGTCATGGTGACTCCTACTGAATATTTCCTGTAAATTTCGCCGCTCTGCAATGGTCACTTTAACTGAATATTTACTGAAAATTTAACCACTCTGTGATGGTCACACTTACTGAATATTTTACTGATAATTTAGCCCCTATGTCCTTGTCAGTCTTACTGAATATTTACTGAGAATATATCCACTCTGTCATGGTCACTCTTACTGAATATTTACTGAAAATTGAGTCTCTCTGTCATGGTCACTATTACTGAATATTTACTGATAATTTAGCCCCTCTGTCTGGGTCACTCTTACTGAATATTTACTGATAATATAGCCACACTGTCATGGTCACTCTTACTGAATATTTACTGAAAATATAGCCTCTCTGTCATGATCACTATTAGTGAATATTTACTGATATTTCAGCCCCTCTGTCATGGTCACTCTTACTGAATAATTACTGAAAAATTAGCCACTCTGTCATGTTCACACTTACTGAATATTTACTGTAAATTTAGCCACTCTGTCATGGTCACTCTTACTGAATAATTACTGAAAATTAAACCAAACTGTCATGGTCACTCTTACTGAATAATTACTGAAAATCTAGCCACTCTGTCATGGTCACTTTTACTGAATATTCACTGAAAATTTAGCCACTCTGTCATGGTCACTCTTACTGAATATTTACTGAAAATTTAGCCTCTCTGTCATGGTCACTCTTACTGAAAATTTACTGAAAATTTAGCCACTCTGTCACCGTCACTTTTACTGAATTTTTACTGAAAATTAAGCCACTCTGTCATGGTCACTCTTACTGAATATTTTTAGAAAATTTTAGCCACTCTGTCAGGTCACTCTTACTGAATAATTACTGAAAAATTTTGCCACTCTGTCATGGTCACTCTTACTGAATATTTAGTGAAAATTCAGCCACTCTGTCATGGTCACTTTTACTGAATATTTACTGTAAATTAAGCCACTCTGTTATGGTCACTCTTACTGACTATTTACTGAAAATTTAGCCACTCTGTCATGGTCACACTTACTGAATATTTACTGAAAATTTAGCCACTCTGTCATGGTCACTCTTACTGAATATATACAGAAAATTTAGCCACTCTGTCATGGTCACTCTCACTGAATATTTAGTGAAAATTTAGCCACTCTGTCATGGTCACTCTTACTGAATATTTAGTGAAAATTTAGCCTCTCTGACATGGTCACACTTACTGAATATTTACTGAAAATTTAGCCCACTCTGTCATGGTCCCTTTTACTGAATATTTACTGAAAATTTAGCCACTCTGTCATCGTCACTCTTACTGAATATTTAATGCAAATTTAGCCACTCTGTCATGGTCACTCCTACTGAATATTTATTGAAAATTTAGCCTCTCTGTCATGGTCACTTTTACTGAATATTTACTGTAAATTTAGCCACTCTGTCATGGTAATTCTTACTGAATATTTACTGAAAATTAGCCTCTCTGTCATGGTCACTCTTACTGAATATTTACTGAAAATTTAGCCACTCTGTCATGGTCTCTTTTTCTGAATATTTACTGAAAATTTGGCCACTCTGTCACGGTCACTTTAATTAATATATACTGAAAATTTAGCCACTCTGTCATCGTCACTCTTACTGAATATTTAATGAAAATTTAGCCACTCTGTCATGGTCACTTTTACTGAATATTTAGTGAAAATTTAGCCCTCTCTGTCATGGTCACCCTCACTTAATATTTACTGAGAATTTAGCCACTCTGTCATGGTCACTTTACTGAATATTTACTGAAGATTTAGCCACTCTATCATGGGTCACATTTACTGAATAGTTACTGAAAATTTAGCCAAATCTGTCATGGTCACTCTACTGAATATTTACTGATAATTTAGCCTCTCTGCCATGGTCACTCTTACTGAATATTTATTGAAAATTTAGCCACTCTGTCATGGTCACTTTTACTGAATATTTATTGAAAATTTAGCCACTGTGTCATGGTCACTTTTACTGAATATTTTACTGAAAAATTTAGCCTCTCTGTCATGGTCACTCTTACTGAATATTTACTGATAATTTAGCCTCTCTGCCATGGTCACTCTTACTGAATATTTATTGAAAATTTAGCCACTCTGTCATGGTCACTTTTACTGAATATTTAGTGAAAATTTAGCCTCTCTGTCATGTTCAATCTTACTGAATATTTACTGAAAATTTAGCCACACTGTCATGGTCACACTTACTGAATATTTACTGAAAATTTAGCCACTCTGTCATGGTCACTTTACTGAATATTTACTGAAAATCTAGCCACACTGTCATGGTCACACTTGCCGAATATTTACTGAAAATTTAGCCACTCTGTCATGGTCACTCTGGCCGAATATTTACTGAAAATTTAGCCACCCAGTCATGATCACTTTTACTGAATATTTACTGAAAATTTAGCCACTCTGTCATGGTCACTCTAACTGAATATTTTACTGAAAATTTAGCCTCTCTGTCATGGTGACTCTTACTGAATATTTACTGAAAATTTAGCCACTCTGTCATGGTCACTTTAACTGAATACTTACTGAAAATGTAACCACTCTGTGATCGTCACACTAACTGAATATTAACTGATAATTTAGCCCCTCTGTCTTGGTCACTCTTACTGAATATTTACTGAGAATCTAGCCACTCTGTCATGGTCACTCTTACTGAATATTTACTGAAAATATAGCCTCTCTGTCATGATCACTATTAGTGAATATTTACTGATAATTTAGCCCCTCTGTCATGGTCACTCTTAATGAATAATTACTGAAAAATTAGCCACTCTGTCATGGTCACCGTACTGAATATTTACTGTAAATTGAGCCACTCTGTCATGGTCACTGTTACTGAATTATTACTGAAAATTAAACCACTCTGTCATGGTCACTCTTACTGAATATTTACTGAAAATCTAGCCACTCTGTCATGGTCACTTTAACTGAATATTTATTGAAAATTTAGCCACTCTGTCATGGTCACTCTTACTGAATATTTACTGAAAATTTAGCCTCTCTGCCATGGTCCACTCTTACTGAAAATTTACTGAAAATTTAGCGAATCTGTCATCGTCACTTTTACTGAATTTTTACTGAAAGTTAAGCCACTCTGTCATGGTCACTCTTACTGAATATTTTTAGAAAATTTAGCCACTCTGTCATGGTCACTCTTACTGAATAATTACTGAAAAATTAGCCACTCTGTCATGGTCACTCTTACTGAATATTTACTGAAAAATTTAGCCACTCTGTCATGGACTCACTCTTACTGAATATTTACTGAAAATATAGCCTCTCTGTCATGATCACTATTAGTGAATATTTACTGATAATTTAGCCCCTCTGTCATTGGTCACTCTTACTGAATAATTACTGAAAAATTAGCCACTCTGTCATGGTCACATTACTGAATATTTACTGTAAATTGAGCCACTCTGTCATGGTCACTGTTACTGAATTATTACTGAAAATTAAACCACTCTGTCATGGTCACTCTTACTCAATTTTTACTGAAAATCTAGCCACTCTGTCATGGTCACTCTCACTGAATATTTAGTGAAAATTTAGCCACTCTGTCATGGTCACTCTTACTGAATATTTAGTGAAAATTTAGCCTCTCTGACATGGTCACACTTACAGAATATTTACTGAAAATTTAGCCACTCTGTCATGGTCCCTTTTACTGAATATTTACTGAAAATTTAGCCACTCTGTCATCGTCACTCTTACTGAATATTTAATGAAAATTTAGCCACTCTGTCATGGTCACTCCTACTGAATATTTATTGAAAATTTAGCCTCTCTGTCATGGTCACTTTTACTGAATATTTACTGTAAATTTAGCCACTCTGTCATGGTAATTCTTGCTGAATATTTACTGAAAATTTAGCCTTACTGTCATGGTCACCCTTACTGAATATTTACTGAAAATTTAGCCCCTCTGTCATGGTCTCTTTTTCTGAATATTTACTGAAAATTTGGCCACTCTGTCACGGTCACTTTAATTAATATATACTGAAAATTTAGCCACTCTGTCATCGTCACTCTTACTGAATATTTAATGAAAATTTAGCCACTCCTGTCATGGTCACTTTTACTGAATATTTAGTGAAAATTTAGCCTCTCTGTCATGGTCACCCCTCACTTAATATTTACTGAGAATTTAGCCACTCTGTCATGGTCACTTTACTGATTATTTACTGAAGATTTAGCCACTCTATCATGGTCACATTTACTGAATAGTTACTGAAAATTTAGCCAATCTGTCATGGTCACTCTACTGAATATTTACTGATAATTTAGCCTCTCTGCCATGGTCACTCTTACTGAATATTTATTGAAAATTTAGCCACTCTGTCATGGTCACTTTTACTGAATATTTATTGAAAATTTAGCCACTTGTGTCATGGTCACTTTTACTGAATATTTACTGAAAATTTAGCCACTCTGTCATGGTTCACTCTTACTGAATATTTACTGAGAATTTAGCCACTCTGTCATGGTCACTTTACTGAATATTCACTGAAAATCTAGCCACACTGTCATGGTCACACTTGCCGAATATTTACTGAAAATCTAGCCACTCTGTCATGGTCACTCTGGCCGAATATTTTACTGAAAATTTAGCCACCCAGTCATGATCACTTTTACTGAATATTTACTGAAAATTTTAGCCACTCTGTCATGGTTCACTCTAACTGAATATTTACTGAAAATTTAGCCTCTCTGTCATGGTGACTCTTACTGAATATTTACTGAAAATTTAGCCACTCTGTCATGGTCACTTTAACTGAATACTCACTGAAAATGTAACCACTCTGTGATCGTCACACTAACTGAATATTAACTGATAATTTAGCCCCTCTATCTTGGTCACTCTTACTGAATATATACTGAGAATCTAGCCACTCTGTCATGGTCACTCTTACTGAATATTTACTGAAAATATAGCCTCTCTGTCATGATCACTATTAGTGAATATTTACTGATAATTTAGCCCCTCTGTCATGGTCACTCTTACTGAATAATTACTGAAAAATTAGCCACTCTGTCATGGTCACATTACTGAATATTTACTGTAAATTGAGCCACTCTGTCATGGTCACTGTTACTGAATTATTACTGAAAATTAAACCACTCTGTCATGGTCACTCTTACTGAATATTTACTGAAAATCTAGCCACTCTGTCATGGTCACTTTAACTGAATATTTATTGAAAATTTAGCCACTCTGTCATGGTCACTCTTACTGAATATTTACTGAAAATTTAGCCTCTCTGCCATGGTCACTCTTACTGAAAATTTACTGAAAATTTAGCGAATCTGTCATCGTCACTTTTACTGAATTTTTACTGAAAGTTAAGCCACTCTGTCATGGTCACTCTTACTGAATATTTTTAGAAAATTTAGCCACTCTGTCATGGTCACTCTTACTGAATAATTACTGAAAAATTAGCCACTCTGTCATGGTCACTCTTACTGAATATTTACTGAAAATTTAGCCACTCTGTCATGGTCACTCTTACTGAATATTTTCTGAAAATATAGCCTCTCTGTCATGATCACTATTAGTGAATATTTACTGATAATTTAGCCCCTCTGTCATGGTCACTCTTACTGAATAATTACTGAAAAATTAGCCACTCTGTCATGGTCACATTACTGAATATTTACTGAAAATCTAGCCACTCTGTCATGGTCACTTTAACTGAATATTTACTGAAAATTTAGCCACTCTGTCATGGTCACTCTTACTGAATATTTACTGAAAATTTAGCCTCTCTGCCATGGTCACTCTTACTGAAAATTTACTGAAAATTTAGCGACTCTGTCATCGTCACTTTTACTGAATTTTTACTGAAAGTTAAGCCACTCTGTCCATGGTCACTCTTACTGAATATTTTTAGATAATTTAGCCACTCT